>JAGDYQ010000006.1:5384334-5461890 GCA_021962125.1 Bulinus truncatus
GTACATCAAGATGTGACATACCGATACTGTACTCTGTGTACATCAAGATGTGACATACCGACACTGTACTCTGTGTACATCAAGATGTGACATACCGGCACTGTACTCTTTGTACATCAAGATGTGACATACCGATACTGTACTCTGTGTACATCAAGACGTAACATCATTACCTAAATGTCACAATGACAATTTTAAGCTTTCACTCACATTCACCGTTGTCGTTTATTTATTTAATTTGCTACTAGTTTTGGTTTGTGTTTGAATGTTTGTAAATGTGTTTATTTTTTTTTGTTCATCTCTTTAAAAAAATATACAAAATAAACAAACGTTCAGACGAAGATAAAAAAAGTTCCGAACAAAATCGTTTTACTCTGTTGAGGTTTTATTCCTCTCTCAGCTCGACTCGCATTGTGATGTCACATAGTTTATTTTGGTAACGGTGGGCATACTCGTTACAACAGTTATAAATAAAATAAAAAACCACACTGAAATGGGTTGGGAAGGAAGGAAAGGGGGGTTGACTCGGACTATTTCGGATTTCCGTATGACAAGAGTTATCGTTAATGATTGTCAAGCACGCGAAGCTAGGGGAGAGCATCAGAAAAACTAATGAGCAGAGCTTAATTTTTGACAGAGCGCGGCCATCTTGAAATTATTTTGGCTTGACCTGAATTAAGCGGGTGGAAAAAAAAAAGATGTGTATTATGAAACTGTGTGGGCCAGACGAAAATAGGTGATCTGGAAATGATGAATAAATACTGGCGTAATCTAGAGATATTATGAATATTTGGAAAATTGACGAGAGTATTTGATATTTGTCTATGTCTCCATCAATGTTTGTAGAATTAGTTTTTCGTTTACATTCACATTTGCTTATTTCAGATTTTCCTAAAATAAGAGATAACATTTAGTTTTCGCTAGTGAATAACCATGCTTGTCTAAATAAGTGTTTTAAACAGAGACGTACATAGGGTGGGGGAGGGGGTCCAAATTTGAAAGTGCCCTCGGGCCCCAGCATGAGGGGGGGCCCAAAAATTTTGTTTTACATTAGATATTAATAACATTTTTTCATGTCATGGTATCGAATACCAAAATGCAGAGGCCCGCAAAGAGCCCAAGCCTTCCGGGCCCCCAAATCCCTAGGTACGGCGCTGGTTTTAAAACATCAAACCGATACATTTTGTCCATTATGTAGCTTAATATTTGCCTCCATTATACATTTGAGTTAGCTTTCTAATTCAGAAATACGTTTCACAGGTCTTCATTTTCCACCAATTTTTAAAAAGCTTATCAGATCCTTATCAGAACCTAGTGATAAGTCCAAACATTTGAACATTTTCAAGTGCGTTGCAACATGTTTATTTTTATAATCCGATAGAAAGTATGCTTCGATCGTAATACAGATGGTGGAGACTTATAACATGTATATGTCGCTATATATCGAAATGAAAAAAAAAAAACTGTTGCCATAGTGTCTTCTTTTTGAAACTTCTTTGGCGCTCAGGTCATTGAAGCTTTACAAAATGAAATCTAAAAATAACATAAGCTACAACCTTCATTTCTTTCGTTGTGTTTTGTTTTCTATTTTATTTCCTCAATTTTCCAACTTTTGAAAATGCTCCACGAATATCTCCACGAATCATTATTCAAACATTTATATCCATAATCTGAATGAAATTGGAATCTTCCGGTCTCACCATAGCACGGTAGTCGGGTCGTTGCTCGCCACGAGATGGTCCCGGGCAGATAGTGAGGACGTGGGGGGGGAGGGGATCTGAGAGAGAGGGACATTTGTTATTCCCTCTGCACGGGCAGCGCAGTGAGATATCTCAACAACTTGTCTCCTGGTCATCTGTTATCTCCGCTTTCTTCTAAATACATGCGGACATTTCCTTGGGGGAGGGGGGGGGGGTCAGAGGTTAATCGAAAACGGCCCGCGTCATAGAAAACGTTTTTCGTATGACGCGCACAAAATAGAAAATTTGACGAACGATGGACTTCATAATGCATGTCTCCATCAATGGTGGGGGGGGGGGGGAGAGAGATTTATCGCAATAGCCTTTATGAAAACACCACGAATATGGCCAATTAAATAAAGAATTATCTGAAAAAAATAAATATTGCTTTTTAAAAAAATCTTTCTGCAAAGAGCTAAAAAAGAGTTTCAAGTTTTAGGTTTACCTAATGGAGCTCAAAGCGGTATAACCCTTTGACATAGAAAATATTGATAAGTCCTTTGATGTACTGGCTTAGACTAAGTGTGATGAGTATATATATATATATATATATATATATATATATATATATATATATATATATATACCACGTCTTACAGAAGGTATAAATGAATGCGAGGATATTCTTAGATATTTTGAGTCATATGAAAATACTTTCAAAGAGGTTTAGTGGTACTTCAGGAAAAAAATACATATAGGGAAATTCTTACCATGGTTTTTTTTTTAAGAATAATGGTTGGTGGAGAGGGGGGGGGGTCCATTCTTCCCTTCTTCGGTATGGCACTTTAGGCAGTCTCCTAGTCTGCCTTACCATATAAATGGGGCCGTCTACCAGTCTCCTAGTCTGCCTTACCATATAAATGGGGCCGTCTACCAGTCTCCTAGTCTGCCTTACCATATAAATGGGGCCGTCTACCAGTCTCCTAGTCTGCCTTACCATATAAATGGGGCCGTCTACCAGTCTCCTAGTCTGCCTTACCATATAAATGGGGCCGTCTACCAGTCTCCTAGTCTGCATTACCATATGAATGGCTCCGTCCACCAAAGTAATAAAATTGGCTTACAAATGCATCTGTCCCCCTAACATAACAAATCGACATTTTCCTGGTCAAACAGCTAAAACAAAGAATCAGATAGACATTCATTAGACATATCCTGTTCAGGTAATGTTATTGAATTAAAAATAAAAATCCTTTCAACTTATGCTATGTGCTACATCGGCCACATATCTATCATACGTAATATGTAAATGGATTAAAATTATTGCTGTAGAAGTGTGGGCCACAAAAGACTCCAACGTCTGCAAAGAAATATTTCGCGACTTTAGCAGACGCCACTCAATTTCCAGAAACCAAAATTCATGAATACAATGAACCCGAGCCAAATATAAAAAGCCTACATTTCATCAGTGCTACAGAAATACATACATAGTTTTATTTATTTTAGTTTTACTTCTGGCTTTCATCATCCTAAACAATGCTTCCGTGCAAATTGGATTTTTCAATTTATTTTACTTTTTTTTTAAAAATCTCTTTCTCATTTATTTTGGATTTTTGGAGAAAAATGTTGTGTATGTGAGGTTCGAGACGGGAGGAGTGAAATGGCTTTATCTGTAAATAGAATCTTGATATAAAATATAACAAAAATGCTGTTAGGAAATCATTTTCTAAAAAGATAAGAATAGAATCGAACACATCAGAATGAACAGAGATGAGTTTCAATTCAAGCTTAGTTGGACTTAAATAGCTTTAAGAAATGTTTCATGTAACCGGAAATATATACCAAACATTAAGTCCAAAAAATATATGTCCAAAAGCTATATCTTCAAAAGCTATACGTCCAATAGCTATACGTCCGAAAGCTATACGTGTAAAGTTTTGCGTCCAAATGCTATACGTCCAAAAGCTATTTGTGCAATACTGAGTCTATTGTACAGTGTTATGGAAGTGGGTGGTGTTGCCACTTTTTTGGGTGTAATTAGCGTCTGTAACACCCGGAGAAGTACATTCCGAAAATGCCGACCCATCTTAGTGCCAAAAACCATTAAAGTACTGCAGATGTCTCCAGGGGTGGGCTGACTCCACTTTGCTACGCCACTGCAAACAAGTCTACTCTGAGAAAATTATGATACATTCTGTCACAGATGAAACACTTGTGACTGAAATGTAGTTCTAAATTTAAATCAAGGTTTAGATGTAAGTTTACAGACCTATCAAGATTGAAAACAAAATGCTATACGTGGGTACACTTGATTTAAACAATCAATGATTGTAGGAGCAAATAGGTTTGAACGTTTTTTTGTTTTGAAAAACGTGCTTTGTTGTGGTTAAAGTATAATGATTTTATTAGAGCAGTTGGAAACATTGCTTTGTTTCGGTTAAACTATAATGGTTGTACTGTAGCATAGGAAACATTGCTTTGTTTCGGTTAAACTATAATAGTTGTACTGTAGCATAGGAAACATTGCTTTGTTTCGGTTAAACTATAATGGTTGTACTGTAGCATAGGAAACATTGCTTTGTTTCGGTTAAACTATAATGGTTGTACTGTAGCATAGGAAACATTGCTTTGTTTCGGTTAAACTATAATGGTTGTACTGTAGCATAGGAAACATTGCTTTGTTTCGGTTAAACTATAATAGTTGTACTGTAGCATAGGAACATTGCTTTGTTTCGGTTAAACTATAATGGTTGTACTGTAGCATAGGAAACATTGCTTTGTTTCGGTTAAACTATAATGGTTGTACTGTAGCATAGGAAACATTGCTTTGTTTCGGTTAAACTATAATAGTTGTACTGTAGCATAGGAAACATTGCTTTGTTGTGGTTATACTATGCTGGTTGTACTGTAACATTTGCAAACATTGCTTTGTTGTGGTTAAACTATAATAGTTGTACTGTAGCATAGGAAACATTGCTTTGTTGTGGTTATACTATGCTGGTTGTACTGTAACATTTGCAAACATCGCTTTGTTGTGGTTAAACTATAATAGTTGTACTGTAGCATAGGAAAAATTGCTTTGTTGTGGTTATACTATGCTGGTTGTACTGTAACATTTGCAAACATCGCTTTGTTGTGGTTAAACTATAATAGTTGTACTGTAGCATTAGGAAACATTGATTTGTTGTGGTTAAACTATGCTGGTTGTACTGTAACATTTGCAAACATTGCTTTGTTGTGGTAAAACTATAATGGTTGTATTGTAGCAATTGCAAACATTGCTTTGTTGTGGTTAAACTATAATGGTTGTATTGTAGCATTATCAACAACATAGAACTAGATGTAACTGTATGCACGTGACTTCCTAAAGATGTAAGAAAATCTCAATACGAGCTCCAATCACTTGGGCAAACCCCTCACACAAGCACACACTCGCGCACACGCGCACAGATTCCACACCCACACACCGTGTGACACACCCACTCACCCACACACCCACTCGTTCATTGTGATCTTCTGTTAACGTTTGTTTGGAGTGTCCATAAAAAAAGCTGTTTCCAATTGATTACATTTATTTTTATACGTACACAAATAACATAAATAACACATTTTGATTGTAAACTAAATTTCCAGCGGAGGTATTCACCTGGGGTTGCCATGACGACATGTACTGCTGCATTACTGCAAATTGCCTCCTGTAGATGATAACATTATTGGCTGCTTATATCTGGCCTTTCAATAACACACAGGAAAGACTTTTAACATCACACATTATTTCCTAACAGAGATTTTCCAATATTATTTTTATCGTAAAAAAATCAATGCTAGCTGTCTGAATATAAACAAGACTTAAATGTCTTTATTGAAAATCCCAAACAGTTTCTTTTTTCTTCTCGTTTCAATGATTTTTTTTTTAGTTAATCATAAAAAAAAAATAGCCAATTGTTTAGTTAATTCCCACAATATCTGAGCAACTGCCTCGTCATTTCGTTTCATTTTGTAGCCATTTCATTCATCGCGTGAGAACCATCGCGAGTCATTATAATAACGACGTGACAGTCCATTAATAAGAACCCCCCCCCCCCCTGAGTACGTTTATTACTTTCTACTTTTTCATTTCTTTCTCCAGCGATCCGTCGAAATGAAATAATAAAGTTAAAACTATTGATTAACGTAAAGCTGACGTTGTGTAGAAAGAATGGTGGACCTATCTGGAGGACGGGCCTGTGAGACCTTTGACCCACTTCTCTCTGTTGATTTGACCTTCGTTTACTTGCGAGATTAATGAACAAAAGTTACAAAATAACGAAACTAAACCAAAAAAAAAAAAACCAGGAGATCCGCATTTAATTTGTTTTTATTTTATTTGAGCTCATGATTTTTTTATTTGTTTCCCCCCCCTATACCACGTGATAAGGTCACATGACAGACTAGAAATAAGTTCATTAGACGACTGTGTAATCATCTGCCTATTAACTCATCGGTATAATAGAATTCTCCCACCCCATCTCCCCCCCCCCCGGCCATAGATTCTAGAATCCTTGGATCGTTAGAATAACGTCCATCAATTTCCATATCATATTGGCTCTTACATGGTCGGCTAACAATGTCAGCTTGACCGTCTTGTCCTCTATCTGTGTCACGCACTGATCTGCTGGAGGGTAGCGGATGGAGAAGGGGTGGAGGAGGGGGGGGGGAATTTGGCAAATTCATGTCTAATTAGAATTGAATTTTGACTACTTTCCGTTTTCCATTATTATAATTCCTCTCCCCCCCCCCGCACATAAGCCTCAAGGCAGGGCCGTCTTAACACATAAGCTCCACGGCAGGGCCGTCTTTCGAGTAGGAAGAGTAGGTAAACGTCTAACAACCCTGTACGAAAGCGCCCCCTTCCCTCTCCCCCCCCCCCAACATCAAAAATTTCCATTACATGTGCTGGTAAGAAGGCCTTCATTGGTACTTTTATCTAAGCCTTCCCCCCTCCCCTCCATTCCACCCCCACCCCCATACAACACACACAGATATCTTTGGAAGTCTCTGGTTTAAAATGTCCCCCCCCCCCCACCCCCATTAAAAAACCAACTAACCAACAACTAAGAACATCTCTACTCTCTGCACCCGTACTGGTGTTACCATGACGACCCTGCTTCTAAAATATACCTTTGTTTTTATTTGTATTGTTCCAACGCTCTATTCATCCTTCTCTCGAACATCATGATCTCCTCCTCCTCCTTATCTACAGATTATGAAAAAGGAATTAAAAAGAGGCCTCAGAAAGAGTTTCTGTTAAGCTGTGGTTATTAATAAATAATGTGGCTACATAACCCCACCCCCCCCCTCCCAACCACATCTTCCTCCTGCAGGATTCTACCGTCAATATATTTCTACATGTGTTATGTTCATCCAATCACCACTAAGAACGGATAACTCCGCACAACGAAGTGTTTAAAATGACAAGAGTTCTCTCCCATGGGTAATGTCTTGCCTGAATGAAGGAGTTCTTAATTTCCACCGCTGACTATAATTTTACACCTCTGTAGGTTTCTATAAATGTTGAGGGAAATAGAGGATACTGGGGTGAAAGGGGGGGGGGAAATAAACAAACTGTAAGATTTCATGACAGGTCAAACAACATAATAGAAAATACTCGTGGATTAAATAAAAAAAAAATAAACACTTGGTGTATTAGATATTGAACCGTGATCAAAGAGATATGAAGGTAAAATAGATTCGCTTTATTATATGTGTGTGTTTGTGTGTGTGTGTGTGTTTGTGTGTCTTTGTCAGTGGAGACACTAACGGTAGTGGCGTCAAAGGTGACTCACAAAATGTCGATCCATCCCTGGGCCTAAAAATACTAAAATGTATCTGATATCTAGGGTACATGACCCTTCGAAGTCCCCTCCCCCTCCGCATGTTCTTCCCCCCCCCTCTTTAAAATAGCCTTAGATTTTTGATGCTAAATCCGCCCCATTACGGCGCTGCCTCTGTATCATAGCCCCAACACGGCCGCCTCTATCTGGCAGAAAAATGTTTCTCTCCGGGCGGCGCACCCCCCCCCCCTGTTATGTACGCCACATACACTGAAAAACAAAAAATAATTTATCGTGGATTTCTTGGTACCCATCATCTAATCATACTCAATTTACACACGCTGATTTCGAATATGCAAACCATTTGTCTCTATAAGCCTCAAATTTTAAGAAATCCGCAATCTTAATTTTTTTATTATAGTTATAATACTCCAATATGTATAAAAATGAAAATTTTAAACCATATATTCTTATTTGCAGTTAATGTAAAAAAAATATTAAACACAAGCATGAAATCAGTTCTAGCTAATAAAATTATATGTTATTTCCAAGAAAATTGGTTACGACTGACTTGAATGCCACCCACGCATCTTTTTCAGGATGACTTAAAGTGTTTTGAAAGTCTTCATCGGCCATGATTTTTCTTATTTGTGGACCTATGAAAATACCTTCCTTGACTTTAGCATACTGAGCTCTGGAAACTTGTTGCATAGGTATATAAATGCATCCGATTTGCTGTCTAATGCCTTGACAAAGTTCTTCATCAGTTCTAATTTTATATGAAGCGGTGGCATGAGAATTTTGTCACGATCAACCAACGGTTGATGAAGAACGTTTTGTTTCCTGGTTGCATTCTGTCTCTGATCGACCAATTCTTTTTTGCATAGTGGTGCTTCTTATCTCGGCTGTCCCATTCGCATATGAAGCACATGTACTTCGTGTAACCTGTCTGCATTCCCATCAAAATAGTTATTACTTTTAGATCGCCGCAGATATTCCAGTTGTACACGCGATAACGTATTGTTTCCAACAGTTCCGACATGTTTTCATATGTCTCTTTCGTGTGGGCAGAATATCCAACTGGTACTGAAGCATATTTGTTTCCATTGTGCAACAATACTGCTTTTAAGCTAGTCTTTGACGAGTCAATGAACAGTCGCCAATCTTCAACAATGTGTTCGACACCAAGACTTCTCATAAGGCCGTCAACATCTGCGCAGTGGCAAATACTGCCAGTCACATCAAAGTATTGAACAAGCTGTTTATGCCTGTGACGAAAGTTTGCTGTAGCTGTACCTGGTGCAAGCAAATTAAATTCATTTAACCGTGAACCAAGAAGTTCAGCTTGGCCTTTTGTTAGCGCCAGATCTCGCACAAGGTCGCAAAGTTCAGCATAATTCATCAAATGAATTCCTTCTCCGGCAGCTTTGTAGTCAGGGTCTGAGTCATCGGCACAAGATGGAACATCACTTTCTTCATCCTTCTCTTCGTCTATTGTGTATTCTACAGGCGATTGTGGTACTGGACAAATGACAGGATCGTGTGGAATTGGTTTTGAAACTGATGGAACGTTTGGGTATTGACAGTTGTAAGAGTTTTATAACAAATTCCATTGATGTTTGCCAAACAAAAATAACAATCTGTGGAGTGATTGCTTTGAACACGCCATATCATAGGAACTCCGAATGCCATGTGGTTGTTTTTCTTTGCCTTCCTCATCCAACCATGCAAGTTGCATGAACATGTCGAACAGATGAACTGTGGTGCCCACGACTTACCACAATCCACCTTTGAGTAAAAATAAAGTTGATAAGCTTTCTTCAGTAACGGCGTGAAAGTCTTCTGATGAGACTTGTTTGTGAAAAAGCCGCACACATAGCAAAACAGATCCGGTGAATTTACGCATCCTCTGGTAGCCATATTTTAAACAACTTGCAATTGCCACATTCACTGCTCCTTTTATGAAGTCTGAAACTGCAACGTAATCAAATTCTAAGACAAATCGCAATTCATAACACAACTGCAAATCAACACTCACCCTACAAACATCTGACGTCATCAGAAAAAAAAGAACATTGCCAATATACGTATATAATTACGAGGCATGTGTGTTTGTGAACATGTGTGTACGCGCAGGTGCGTGCGTTTGTGTGCATAAAATTATGCTGTCAGCATTCTATTCCTGTTTGGGCGCATACAAAACTTTGTTCGGCAATATCTTTATAATTTGAGCTGATAGAGCAAAATGATTTACAGATTCAAAATCAGCACCAAAAACTGATTCCGAAAACGTTAATGACATATAAGAAATCCAAAACATGTTTATCAGTGATATTGTTTCATTACTCGGATCATTTTTTTTTAAATTTCAGATTACACCATCCGATATAAGTTGTTAGATGAATGTTATGATAGCAAAAACCGCGTTACAGTATGTCATAGATATATATATATACAGTTTGTGGCAGTACATTTAATTTAAAACAAAAAACCGATAGATAATTAAAAAAATACATTACTGTTGCTTTTGTTCCGGGTACTGTTTCAAAATAATAACATAATAATCAAACATATAACCTTTTTTTTTTTTGGTTATAAAATTAACATTTAAAAAAAACTGAATTTTCGAATAAATAAAATGTCTCCAGCGCGTTGCAAATTCAAAGGAAATTGAAAATGTGTATAACCATGAATAAAATATTCCAGATTTTATGATAAATTTGTGCAGTGACGAGAAATTGAAAATGAATAACCCCCCACACTGGCTACAGCTATTTTTACATCGGTCTTAGAAGTTCGATTTCTTGCATGCTAAATTGTTTTACATGTGAACTAAACCAAATATCCGGAACGCGTCCCGACAGTTCTAGCCGATGTACTTGGTTGATATCAACTCAGTGATGTTCAAATATTCATCACCTTATTCAATCTCACCCCCCCCCTCCTCTCAGTCCAGCCCATCTACCATCTCACATTATAAAATGAACATTCAGTTGTAGTTCATGGTACGTTCCTGAACAGTTATTTGCTCGCTCCCTATTTATCCTGTGTTAAAAAGACACCCCCCTCCCCTGTCATTAGCGGTCATAAAATGTGACTTCAAAGGGAGGAGGGAATATTGTATGCAGGGTGACTATTGTTGTGGACGGGGGTAGGAACAGGGATACACAGTATTTAAAAAAAACCACAGAACATGAGAGGAGAATGTCTGGGGGGGGAGAGAGGGAGAGAGAGAGAGAGAGAGAGAGAGAGAGAGAGAGAGAGTAAGAGAAATACAAAAAGTGACCAGGAGAGAGAGGGAACAGCCAGCTATGATCAGAGAAAGAGATCATTAAATATTTTCTTTTATCCGGCCATAGATGGTCATAAAACTATCGCCCAGGATATGACAGCCCAAACGTTTGGTTCCAGAGTCTGGCAGTGTAAGACCTAGTTACATATGTACGTTCATTGGGGTTCACTCGATGCCAGTCGCTCGCCCGGTATTCAAATTTTCATAAGCTTTCCAGGAGTTGTTCTCCCCCCCCCCCCCAATCCTACCCACCCCCCCCCCCTGCAGAGTCTATGACGCGTCGCTTAGAGCGTCATTTTTACGACTGTTGAGGGGGGTAGGTTTACGACTGACCCAGGGAAGGAGGGAGGAGCAGGGAGGGGGAGGGGGTTACGACTTTGGAATCCGGCGGTGAGGCTGATGGAGGTTTATTACTCCAGGGGCGGTGTGTGTGGGGGAAGGGGGAGTGTTTAGGTGGAGATGAAGGAATAAATGATGCCCAGAGGAAATCAAAATGAGGCAGGGGGGGGGCAGGTGTTGGAAAAGGGAGAGGTTGGAATTTAAATTTGAAACATAGAGGAGGAGGGAGAGAGAGAGAGAGAGAGAGAGAAAGAGAGAGAGAGAGAGAGAGAGAGAGAGAGAGAACAATAGTAAAAGCAAACAAGATGAGCTTTTATTGACCAACATTGGGCCGCATTAGCCATGCCTGCGTCATAATGGGACAAGTCAAGCGTGAGCAATTAAGTGAGTTGATAAAACAATCTAGTGACGATGGCAACTGTTCTTTAATTCTACAGCCTCCCCACCCCCTCCCCGACCCCCCCCCCCCCCACTACCACCAACTGGGTGACTTCAATTAAAGTCGTAAAAAACGGAAGCTTCACGCTACGCGGGACGTCCAATGTAGCCAACCGTCCACAAGTCAATACGGCAAATATAACACCTACCGTTCTCTCTAAACAGCTTGATCCATTTCACTAATAGGAAACGTGCGTATTGTCGTTGTCGTCATTAGTTATCAATAGTGGACATTTCACTTTGTGATCAACTACTTAGACTCGCACCATGGGTATTTTACATAAACGTTAGGTAACTATGGTAAACGATGTTTTATTTATTTATCTCAATAGAGACCCAAAGGTTACAAAGTAGAAATTCGGTTGTGTACTTCCAGGATCGCGCTTAGTCAGGTGAACAGTGCACTGGGGGGGGGGGGGTCAGAGTCTGGTGGTACTATTAAACTTTTGTTCTCTCTAAGCTCTGCGCATGTGCGTGCACACTCATCTCGTCAAGTGTTCGCAAACATATTATTACAACTGAACACAATAGTTGCGCTTAGTAGATATGATGTTAGGACGCGCCACAGCCAATTTTAGCTACCGCCCAGCCAATATTACTTACTGCGCACAGCCAATGTTAGCTGCCGCGCACAGCCAATATTAGTTGCTGCGAACATAAAAATATATTCGTGGCTGCAGCAAGCAAATAATAGGTGTCGCGCACAGCCAATAATAGGTGTCGCGCACAGCCAATAATAGGTGTCGCGCACAGCCAATAATAGGTGTCGCGCACAGCCAATAATAGGTGTCGCGCACAGCCAATAATAGGTGTCGCGCCCAGCCAATAATAGGTGTCGCGCACAGCCAATAATAGGTGTCGCGCACAGCCAATAATAGGTGTCGCGCACAGCCAATAATAGCTGCAGCGCAAACTCAAAACCAATAGCCGCGGTACAATAATTGATTACGACGTCATTCGCAGTCACTGAACAGTTTAGCAAATTTACGTCACTGAACATTTTCAACTAATAAAACGTAATCTTTGGTAGGCGGAAGAGTTTTACATTAGAAAATGTTTCAATAAATTAACAAGTATTGGAGGAACGATGCCTATTTCTTTTTTTCTTTTTACCGATTCCAATATAATTACCGATTCTTCTCTAAACTACCCATTCCGATTTGATAGCCGATCCAATTCCAATATAATTACCGATTCTTCTCTAGACTACCCATTCCGATTTGATAGCCGATCCGATTCCAATATATCACACAGACATTGCGGAATGTTTGAAAATTGTTTAGTTTGAGTTCCTAATTAGTCCAAACAAGACATCGGACATTTGGGTCAATATTTTCTTATCCCAACCCTCTAGAAAGATACCAATGTTTTCCATCCAGATTGTAATGAATCGTCCCATTAAAAGATTGTATCCCACTTGATTTCTAACGTATGTAGAGTTTATTCGTAATTAAAGTAAAACAATGACAATGACCTTGTCTGAAGGTGTCCACTTTCATTACATACTACAACCAAAGTTTCTTGCCAAGCAAACATCTCATTACAAATAATAATAATAATATTAATAAAAACAATAAAAAAAAATTTATTAGTTTTGATGTTAAATCTAATGAAAAACAAAAATTCCCTTGAATTTTTTATGAGATTTTAATCATATAATAAGTGAATCAAATATTAACTTCCTGTCAACACACAACCAATGAAAAAAAAAACAACTTTGTCACAGTAATCGCCCCTGGATAATTAATCATTCAGGAAATATTTTTTTGTCTCCCCCTGCAGCTGAAGGAAATTTACTATTGAAACAAAAAAAAAAGTGTATAGGGGAAAATATTAAAAATGTAAACATGAAGTGACGAATCGCAGTAAACGAAAAATTCAAAACGAAACCCTTGAAATATAATGTGTTTTTTTTTCTCTTCATTTCCTGTATAAATTTGTAAATAGGCAGAGAAACCCCCTTGCAGAAAGTTAAGTGCTAAAAATTAAAAACATAAAAATAAAAGAATTGGCACAGGTCAAAGTCTTGAGATAAAGGACATCGTTTTAATTTCCTGCAGAAAATGATTGGGCAATGTGGCACGCAATAATGACAGCCTGGGTTTTTTTTTCTTTCTACTAGGGTTTTTTTTTTTTTAAATGTTGCAGTAAAAAAAAGAAATTCTTGGGGCTAAAAAAAACGTCAGAGAAGTTTAAATTTATTAGAGAGGAAAAAAAAATAATAAAAAATTCAATTAAAATAAAACATGTCAAGAATATTGTAATGACAAAAAAAAAAGATGTTTTTATTTTTTCAAATTAATGGCCGTCTGTCGTGCGAGGCGTATTATTCTGTACGGACAATGCTTGGTGTCAACGACAGACATAGGCAAAACTACTGCCCGCGTACCGCGTCCGGCCCGCCTAAAAATTTAATCCGGCACGTCACTCATTTCAGAGCTAAGCGCAGCAGTATGGCCTTTTATGTTATGGTTTTTACCTGTAATGTATATCAGTTTATGTTATCACTACATACGTCAGTTTATATTATCCCTACATACGTCTGCTTACTCTTCTCTTATTCCGACTCCGCTGGTCTAATTTACGGGTCCAATGTTCCAGCGACTCCAAATGTTTGCCCATCCCTGGTCTACGAGCAAGCAGCCAGTGTCGATCTTATGTATTGGGGTGGGGGGGGGTAAGGGGTCTCTAGACAAATGTATGCGAGACTCGAGGTGGGTGGCTGGGGGGGAGGGGCTCACTTGACCAGGGGGCCTAAAATTGAGATATATATCGGCCCCCCCCTCAAACATTTCTGTGAGAGGGCTGTCCCGCAGGTTGCTACGGACGCCGCTGGTTCGCTCAAGTTGTGTCCGGCGGTCAGGGGTAGACATGTCCACCAAGTTCAGTCGTGTCAGTGACCAATCGTTGACCCGGTGTGGTACCGCCTACCCGTGTGGTGATGCTCATTGGCACGTGTCCAATGTAAGCGTCTCAAGTTACACACACGCAGATAACTCACAAAGAAATCACACAGACACACACACGCGCACACACGCACACATTGGCTGGAGCCATGACGTGCGTGTGAGCGGTGAATCAAGTCCAGAGATCGGACACTGCACAGAATTAAGCGGGAAAGGTTGATCTTCTGAGCAAGTACCGCTAAGAGCTTTAACGTGTTGCGTAAGTGAGCAGGGCAGATAGGAAATGACTTCAAGCGTAACAAATCTCAGTTTGTCTTTTTTTTATTATTATTGTTAATGATGTATATCTTTTCTTTTTTTTAGCTCAATAGTTGGAGGTTCACTGTCCCATATGTGACACCTGTACATTCAGTTTGTGAACTTCCATGTTTTGTTTGTCACCGTATTTTTGTTAGTCCGACAAAATGTTTACTCAGGAACTCATGTAAACTAATTGATAGACTTGTGAGGCTTAATTTTAGTTGATGTACTAATAGACAGCGGATAGTGGTTTAAATTTTAGTTGATGTACTAATAGACAGCAGATAATGGTGTAAATTTTAGTTGATGTACCAGCAGACAGCTGACAGTGGTTTAAATGTTAGTTGATGTACCAGCAGACAGCTGACAGTGGTTTAAATGTTATTTGATGTACCAGCAGACAGCTGACAGTGGTTTAAATGTTAGTTGATGTACCAGCAGACAGCTGACAGTGGTTTAAATGTTAGTTGATGTACCAGCAGACAGCTGACAGTGGTTTAAATGTTAGTTGATGTACCAATAGACAGTCCGATAGTGGTTTAAATGTTAGTTGATGTACCAACACACAGTTGACAGTGGTTTAAATGTTAGTTGATGTACCAATAGACAGCTGACAGTGGTTTAAATGTTAGTTGATGTACCAACTGACAGTTGACAGTGGTTTAAATGTTAGTTGATGTACTAATAGACAGCTGACAGTGGTTTAAATGTTAGTTGATGTATTAACAGACAGTTGACAGTGGTTTAAATGTTACTTGATGTACCAGCAGACACCTGACAGTGGTTTAAATGTTAGTTGATGTACTAATAGACAGCTGACAGTGGTTTAAATGTTAGTTGATGTACCAACACACAGCTGACAGTGGTTTAAATGTTAGTTGATGTACCAACACACAGCTGACAGTGGTTTAAATGTTAGTTGATGTACCAACAGACAGTTGACAGTGGTTTAAATGTTAGTTGATGTACCAGCAGACACCTGACAGTGGTTTATATGTTAGTTGATGTACCAGCAGACACCTGACAGTGGTTTAAATGTTAGTTGATGTACCAGCAGACAGCTGACAGTGGTTTAAATGTTAGTTAATGTACCAACAGACAGCTAACAGTGGTTTAAATGTTAGTTGATGTACCAGCAGACAGTTGACAGTGGTTTAAATGTTAGCTGATGTACCAGCAGACAGCTGACAGTGGTTTAAATGTTAGCTGATGTACCAGCAGACAGCTGACAGTGGTTTAAATGTTAGCTGATGTACCAACAGACAGCTGACAGTGGTTTAAATGTTAGTTGATGTACCAGCAGAGAGCTGACAGTGGTTTAAATGTTAGCTGATGTACCAACAGACAGCTGACAGTGGTTTAAATGTTAGTTGATGTACCAGCAGACAGCTGACAGTTGTGTAAATGTTAGTTGAAGTACCAGCAGACACCTGACAGTGGTTTAAATGTTAGTTGATGTACCAACACACAGCTGACAGTGGTTTAAATGTTAGCTGATGTACCAGCAGACAGCTCACAGTGGTTTAAATGTTAGCTAATGTACCAACAGACAGCTGACAGTGGTTTAAATGTTAGTTGATGTACCAGCAGACAGCTGACAGTGGTTTAAATGTTAGCTGATGTACCAACAGACAGCTGACAGTGGTTTAAATGTTAGTTGATGTACCAGCAGACAGCTGACAGTGGTGTAAATGTTAGTTGAAGTACCAGCAGACACCTGACAGTGGTTTAAATGTTAGTTGATGTACCAGCAGACACCTGACAGTGGTTTAAATGTTAGTTGATGTACCAGCAGACACCTGACAGTGGTTTAAATGTTAGTTGATGTACCAGCAGACACCTGACAGTGGTTTAAATGTTAGTTGATGTACCAGCAGACAGCTAACAGTGGTTTAAATGTTAGTTGATGTACCAGCAGACACCTGACAGTGGTTTAAATGTTAGTTGATGTACTAATAGACAGCTGACAGTGGTTTAAATGTTAGTTGATGTACCAACACACAGCTGACAGTGGTTTAAATGTTAGTTGATGTACCAACAGACGGCTGACAGTGGTTTAAATGTTAGTTGATGTACCAGCAGACACCTGACAGTGGTTTATATGTTAGTTGATGTACCAGCAGACACCTGACAGTGGTTTAAATGTTAGTTGATGTACCAGCAGACAGCTGACAGTGGTTTAAATGTTAGTTGATGTACCAGCAGACAGCCGACAGTGGTTTAAATGTTAGCTGATGTACCAACAGACAGCTGACAGTGGTTTAAATGTTAGTTGATGTACCAGCAGACACCTGACAGTGGTTTAAATGTTAGTTGATGTACCAGCAGACACCTGACAGTGGTTTAAATGTTAGTTGATGTACCAGCAGACAGCTGACAGTGGTTTAAATGTTAGTTGATGTATCAGCAGGCAGCTGACAGTGGTTTAAATGTTAGTTGATGTACCAGCAGACAGCTGACAGTGGTTTAAATGTTAGTTGATGTACCCGTAAGCAGTCAACAGTGACATAAATGTTAGTAAGTTAGAACTAAGGGCGAAAAATTGCTCTGACACCATTTTTAATCAATTTTTTAAAGTCTTCTTGGTTCTCTTCCCCTGTACCCTTGGTTCTCTTCCCCTGTACCCTTTGTTCTCTTCCAATGTACCCTTGGTTCTCTTCCCCTGTACCCTTGGTTCTCTTCCCCTGTACCCTTGGGTCTCTTCCCCTGTACCCTTGGCTCTCTTCCCCTGTACCCTTGGTTCTCTTCCCCTGTACCCTTGGTTCTCTTCCCCTGTACCCTTGGTTCTCTTCCCCTGTATCCTTGGTTCTCTTCCCCTGTTCCCTTGCTTCTCTTCCCCTGTACCCTTGGTTCTATTCCCCTGTACCCTTGGTTCTCTTCCCCTGTACCCTTGGTTCTCTTCCCCTGTACCCTTGGGTCTCTTCCCCTGTACCCTTGGCTCTCTTCCCATGTACCCTTGGTTCTCTTCCCCTGTACCCTTGGTTCTCTTCCCCTGTACCCTTGGTTCTCTTCCCCTGTATCCTTGGTTCTCTTCCCCTGTTCCCTTGCTTCTCTTCCCCTGTACCCTTGGTTCTATTCCCCTGTACCCTTGGTTCTCTTCCCCTGTACCCTTGGTTCTCTCCCCCTGTACCCTTGGTTGTCTTCCCCTGTACCCTTGGTTCTCTTCCCCTGTACCCTTGGTTCTATTCCCCTGTACCCTTGGTTCTCTTCCTCTGTACCCTTGGTTCTCTTCCCTGTACCCTTGGTTCTCTTCCCCTGTACCCTTGGTTCTCTTTCTCTGTACCATTGGTTCTCTTCCTCTGTACCCCACATTGAAACTATCAGGTCAGGAATGTTAAAACACTTCAAAGGATAAACTTATGGCCCATGTTTGGATTACGGGAAACATTTTTTTATGTTTTTCTTTATATGAAAATAAATTTCCCGTTTTTTTAATACATTACCAGAAATTTCAGCAAATTATGCCTCCTCTATTGATAAATCCACTCGAATACATCAACAGTTGATCCCATTCATAGCTTCGTGTAATCCAATAACGTTATCTATTGCTGCCCTGTTCATCAACCAATAAACAACTTTAAACTTACTAATACCTCCACTGACACTAAAGGGGGGTTTTTGTAACAGAACGCCTTTTAAAGTTCTCCTGTATTTTGAATTAATGTATTGGTTGCTCTATCTTGTCCCATAACTCTGCACCCCCCCCCCACCCACCAACCACGTGTTCCCCCCACAAATTTGCATTCCTTCTTGTCTATCTAATCTGTCTAAGCTCATTGTTCCCTTGTCTAGTTGGACCGTATCCTCGAGTGAATTAGCCAAAGCCCAGAGTCCAGACATATCGTCATGTCTCTACACATTGAAAGACCAGTCTGGTTGTAAAAAATGGTGCCACACTTTATTTATATTTTTTACTTCTGTGTTTGTTTGTTTGTTTGTTTAGTTTTACAACTATTGGAAAAGTACTTTGGTGTTTAATCGGCAACTTTCTTGTATTTATAGACAAAGAAAACATTCATTTCTAAAATTTTGGTGACAGAAGTAGATTATTATCCAGCTAAACATTTGCTTAGAGATGTACCATAGTTCAACTTGGAGGTTATCATGAATAATTAAATGTAACTATATTGCCTTTTTATCTTAATGATATGAAAGTTGAAAAAAAAAAACATTTGTCGAATCGAGACGCAAGAAAAAGACCATTAATATTTTAACAGGAAACTGTATTCTTACTTTCGATCTGAAGCCGACATACTGGAGAAGGAAAATATTTAGATAGATTTATGTCATTAGCTGTCCAAAGAAAACTGTTGTACGTAACATGGCAGTTCTTAGATGGTGATAGGTTTGAGATATTTCGGAGGGCTTCGGAAAAAGTACATGACAGGACCCCCTACAGTATCTGATTTGATAAATATTTGTACTAGTAAGGGGGTGGGGGGGAGGGCAGTGGAGACTCTACACTTTGTTTGCCTATACATAACAAAAACTGAGATATATCAACTTTGAGAATAGTTGTTTCAGTATGATGGAATATTAGCGGACCGTACAAATGACGTCAGTGTTTTTTAAAGGATACATTATAAACTGTTTCTGGTCATATATGACCCATGACCTTTGCCGGGTGCACGAGCGATGCTCACATCGCAGAACTAAATGGGACTCAGGGACATAGTGAATGTATCGACTGTAAACAAGATACGAATCATATCGGCCATAAAATAAATAAATAAAAATCAAGTACAGTTTCCGTAATCATCACTGTTAAATTAAATCTTGAATACTGTTGATGTCATGTGACTATTTAAACCAATTGAAAATGAGAACTGTTATCTTTAACATGACTTTGTTTGCTGCGATTTTTGTGAACTTATAGAAGAGATTCATGAACTGTGGTTTAAGAAACCAATCAAAACATCAGATGAGAAATTGCAACGTCTGCAAATGTAAGCCTCTTCATGTGGATATATCGTTTTTTGCAGACGATTATTCAATTATATAAAATTACTTCATGCAGAACATGAATTTTAGCTTGTTCTTTTTTAACTATTTAATCTGAGAAGTCACTGTCCTCTCTCTCTCTCTCTCTCTCTCTCTCTCTCTCTCTCTCTCTCTCTCATTCTTCAACTCAACAACAGTTTCATTACTTCGCTCTTTTTCTTTCTTCTCTTCTGTTGCGTACAAATAAAAAAAAAAATCTTGCAAAAGGAAGCATCCAAACATGTAAAATTTGAATTCAATTGGAGTGGGTTGGAGGGTAAATAAAGACAGTGTAAACTGGTTCATCGGAAGAAGAAAGCTCAAGAGAGATGGAGAGAGTGAAAGAGAGAGAGGACGAAAAAAGGATGGTGCTGAAGAAAGAGGCACAGGGAGGTAAACAATTACATGATAGAATGAGCTAACACTGATTGGGGACTCTACTACAGTCCAACAACGGGGGAGAGATGGAGGGGATAGAACTCGGCTCTTGAATGTGACTCCGTTGGGTGGATTTAAAATAGAGTTGGAGGGGGGGGGGAGGGAGTGAAGGGAGGGGATGTTTTAAATGGGTTTACAGTTCAGAGAGGGTTGGGAGCATTGTTTTCTGTTGTTTTTGTTGTTGTTGTGTTAATGTGTAGGATGTTGTCATGAGTCGTCTAATCGTTTTAGAGTGAGTAAAAGTAGAGAAAAAGTCAAACTTAATCAAAAGTGTGTCTGTTTTTAATTCCGGCTGTGTGTCATTATGTAGTGGGCCTGCCTCTATATTTATGCGTACATTCACAAGTCTAGTATTATATATCTACATTCAACAGTCTTGTTATACATCTACATTCCCCAGTCTAGCGTTATACATCCACATTCACTAGTCTAGTGTTATACATCTACATTCACTAGTCTTATGTTATACATCGACATTCACTAGTCTTATGTTATACATCTACATTCACTAGTCTTATGTTATACATCTACATTCCCCAGTCTAGTTTTATACATCTACATTCACTAGTCTAGTGTTATACATCTACGTTTCATGAAAACAAAACAAATCGATATTTGATTCCATATGCTCTAACATAGCTGAGCGTCAGTTTTGTGGTTACATACATGAATGATATACTCACCATCTCAACACTCCACCTCTTCATACCATCTCTACTACTTTCTCTACTCACCATCTCAACACTCCACCCCTTCATACCATCTCTACAACTTTCTCTACTCACCATCTAAATACTCAGCTCCTTCATACCATCTCTACTACTTTCTCTACTCACCATCTTAACACTCTATCCCTTTATACCATCTCTACTACTTTCTCTACTCACCATCTCAACACTCCATACCTTCATACCATCTCTACAACTTTCTCTACTCACCATCTCAACACTCCACCCCTTCATACCATGTCTACAACTTTCTCTACTCACCATCTCAACACTCCACCCCTTCATACCATCTCTACAACTTTCTCTACTCACCATCTCAACACTCCACCCCTTCATACCATGTCTACAACTTTCTCAACTCACCATCTCAACACTACATACCTTCATACCATCTCTACAACTTTCTCTACTCACCATCTCAACACTACATACCTTCATACCATGTCTACAATTTTCTCTACTCACCATCTCAACACTCCACCCCTTCATACCATCTCTACAACTTTCTCTACTCACCATCTCAACACTCCGCCCCTTCATACCATCTCTACAACTTTCTCTACTCACCATCTCAACACTCCACCCCTTCATACCATCTCTATAACTTTCTCTACTCACCATCTCAACACACTAATTCACACACTCTGACCCGATATTCCCCAGTTCACCAGTGTTACATGAATTCTCGTTAATTAAAAGCTTTATTTTTTTTTATTTTTATAATCTCGGGCGGGGGAAATGGGGGGTGGGGGTGTAAGGTAATTTGTACACAACATCGAATAGTAAATTACAGTTGGATCCAAATGTGTAATGAGTCCTGGTTGAAAACATTCATCGAATGTCATCTGTGAATGATTTAAAGAAAAAGTTGATCTTAGAAAATTTATCATAAGTGAACAAACTCAGTTGGTCATCAAAGTAAATCTGTAAAATGTAAACAATACAAGGCCGTGGGGAAATGTGTTGTGAAATGCTTAAGGCTATAGTCTTACTGTCAACTATATTTATTTTTTAACACACCAGTAAAGCAAATAAGTTCAGAGGTCATATACTTCAATTTGTCATAACTATTTGTTATTGTTTTATCTTTTCAGATTAAAATCAATCAAAGCCAGAACTATTTCAAATTTTGTAATGAAACGGCAGGCACAGTGCAAGTTGTATAATGGGGCGTAAATCTAATTTAAAATAAATAATAAAACAATAGTTCAGTGCGAAATTTCACAAACATAAATAAACGCACCAGAATTCGAAAATACGTCTCAAGAATTCTATTTATAGCACTGCTCAGCCTTGAGGGAAATTAAGTTTAAGGTTGAGAGGTAGTGAAGAAAAGGAACTCATTGCGCAAACAGAGGTCAACTAATCAATTATTCAACACACTGACTGTCTGAGGTTCCTGCGTTGGTCAGTAGGAAAGTCCAAATTGTGTACTGGTGAAAAAGACTTGGATTCCCCCCCCCTCCCTCAGAATGTATAGTTAAAAACAATTACACGTTAGCATTGATCACTGAGTTCACCGGATTTCTCCAACTAAATAAGATTTTGACGCTCTATACTAGGGTTTATAATCGTGTCTGAAATTTTTAGTACTCAATGACTATAATCTTCTCGTCGATAAGCCTGTAATAAATAGATTAATACCTGGAGCCTGAACAGATATGTCAACCAAATTAAGAAACCTGTGTTTGCTTCTAATGGCCTTCACCCGAGCCATCGCAGGGCAATCAACTAAAAAAATTGAGTTTCGAATTCAAGAGCAGAGCCCTCAAGGTACTTTTGTGGGCAACATCAGGGAGACGGCCAAAATAGCCAGCAGGGTTCAGCCTTCGGAGCTGTCCACGCTGAGCTACAAGTTCCTGTCCAGCAGCTCCCAGACTGCCGCATCCCTGTTCACCATCAACGGCGACACGGGCATCATCTACACGATGGTCAACATAGACAGGGAGAGCATCTGCCAGTTCCAGAAGGACTGCATCATAGAGTTCGCCGTCACGGTCACAGCCTCGGGCATGGTCAAGTTCTTCGAGTTCGTGAACGTCCGCATCATCATCGAGGACATCAACGACAACCCGCCGAGGTTCCCCCGGGACGAGATCACCCTCACCGTCTCGGAGACGGACACCATCCGCACCGAGTTCATGATCGACGGGGCCACCGACCGGGACAAGGACGAGCGGTACACGGTCAACCGGTACGAGATGAGGTCGGACTACGGGGACATGTTCGAGCTCAGGTCGGAGATGAAGCTGGACGGCACCTGGGAGCTATCCATCGTCAACCTCCAGCCGCTGGACAGGGAGAAGAAAGACCGCTACGTGTTGCACGTCGTGGCGCTGGACAACGGCGATCCGCCCAAGTCGGGCAACGTGACGGTCATCATCAACATCCGGGACGTGAACGACAACCCCCCTGTGTTCTCACAAAATACCTATGAGATCTCCATGTCGGAAACGGCGCAGGTGAGTCTCAAAACAAAACGTTGTGCGCATATATGTGTGACGTAGTGCGCATATATGTGTGACGTAGTGCGCATGTATGTGTGACGTAGTGTGTTATCGTCGCTGATTTCATGTACACTGTATAACTGCATGTATGTATAAAGGTCAATGAGAGGTCAATTCTAATGTACTTTTATTATTAGAAATGTATTGCTCAGACAGGCAGTGGCGTCGCTAACAACTTGTGTACCATCCCACTAAACAAAAAAAAATCAATGCATTCTCTTTTTTTTTTCTTATGGCGCCCTCCCCCACCCCCAGGGCGCCCTCCCCCCCCCCAGGGCGCCCTTCCCCCCCTTAAAAAATGCCTCCCTACCACAGAGCCGCCCGATTTCACTGGATTATGTATTGGTATATTACTAATCTTAATCGCCTATGCACGGTACCCTTTGGAAATTTCGTTCACGGCCGCCCATGTATGCCAATTAGGCATAAACACATTTCTGATTTTAAAATATGGCATTGCTAAAAGTTGTTTTTTTTTTAAGTTTTAGACATAGCAACTTTAATTAGGAAAGTTCAATCGTTCTTTTTGTAATGTACAGATACATGGTGTGGGACGGGTGGCCGAGTGGTGTAGATGCTCTGAGAGTCCCGGGTTCGATCCTCGGTGAGAACCATGGGGAATTTTTCCAGGTGAAATTTGTTCCGACATGGTTCAGACTGAACAAACTCTCAGTGTATTGCAGTTATTTCCCTGTCACATCTACACCAGACATACACTCCGACATGGTTCAGACTGAACAGACTCTCAGTGTATTGAAGCTATGTCCCTGTCACAACTACACCAGACATACACTCCGACACGGTTCAGGCTGAACAGACTCTCAGTGTATTGCAGTTATTTCCCTGTCACATCTACACCAGACATACACTCCGACACGGTTCAGACTGAACAAACTCTCAGTGTATTGCAGTTATTTCCCTGTCACAACTACACCAGACATACACTCCGACACGGTTCAGACTGAACAGACTCTCAGTGTATTGCAGTTATTTCCCTGTCACAACTACACCAGACATACACTCCGACATGGTTCAGACTGAACAGACTCTCAGTGTATTGAAGCTATGTCCCTGTCACAACTACACCAGACATACACTCCGACACGGTTCAGACTGAACAGACTCTCAGTGTATTGCAGTTATTTCCCTGTCACATCTACACCAGACATACACTCCGACACGGTTCAGACTGAACAAACTCTCAGTGTATTGCAGTTATTTCCCTGTCACATCTACACCAGACATACACTCCGTCACGGTTCAGACTGAACAAACTCTCAGTGAATTGCAGTTATTTCCCTGTCACATCTACACCAGACATACACTCCGACACGGTTCAGACTGAACAAACTCTCAGTGTATTGAAGCTATGTCCCTGTCATAACTACACCAGACATACACTCCGACATGGTTCAGACTGAACATACTCTCAGTGTATTGCAGTTATTTCCCTGTCACAACTACACCAGACATACACTCCGACACGGTTCAGACTGAACAAACTCTCAGTGTATTGCAGTTATTTCCCTGTCACAACTACACCAGACATACACTCCGACACGGTTCAGACTGAACAAACTCTCAGTCTATTGCAGTTATTTCCCTGTCACATCTACACCAGACATACACTCCGACACGGTTCAGACTGAACAGACTCTCAGTGTATTGCAGTTATTTCCCTGTCACGTCTACACCAGACATACACTCCGACACGGTTCAGACTGAACAAACTCTCAGTGTATTGCAGTTATTTCCCTGTCACATCTACACCAGACATACACTCCGTCACGGTTCAGACTGAACAAACTCTCAGTGAATTGCAATTAATTCCCTGTCACATCTACACCAGACATACACTCCGACACGGTTCAGACTGAACAAACTCTCAGTGTATTGCAGTTATTTCCCTGTCACGTCTACACCAGACATACACTCCGACACGGTTCAGACAGAACAAACTCTCAGTGTATTGCAGTTATTTCCCTGTCACATCTACACCAGACATACATTCCGTCACGATTCAGAATGAACAAACTCTCAGTGAATTGCAGTCATTTCCCTGTCACATCTACACCAGACATACACTCCGGCACGGTTCAGACTGAACAAACTCTCAGTGTATTGCAGTTATTTCCCTGTCACATCTACACAAGACATACACTCCGACATGGTTCAGACTGAACAGACTCTCAGTGTATTGAAGCTATGTCCCTGTCACAACTACACCAGACATACACTCCGACACGGTTCAGACTGAACAAACTCTCAGTGTATTGCAGTTATTTCCCTGTCACATCTACACCAGACATACACTCCGACATGGTTCAGATTGAACAGACTCTTAGTGTATTGAAGCTATGTCCCTGTCACAACTACACCAGACATACACTCCGACACGGTTCAGACTGAACAGACTCTCAGTGTATTGCAGTTATTTCCCTGTCACATCTACACCAGACATACACTCCGTCACGGTTCAGACTGAACAAACTCTCAGTGAAGTGCAGTTATTTCCCTGTCACATCTACACCAGACATACACTCCGACATGGTTCAGACTGAACAGACTCTCAGTGTATTGAAGCTATGTCCCTGTCACAACTACACCAGACATACACTCCGACACGGTTCAGACTGAACAGACTCTCAGTGTATTGCAGTTATTTCCCTGTCACATCTACACCAGACATACACTCCGACGCGGTTCAAACTGAACAAACTCTCAGTGTATTACAGTTATTTCCCTGTCACATCTACACCAGACATACACTCCGTCACGGTTCAGACTGAACAAACTCTCAGTGTATTGCAGTTATTTCCCTGTCACATCTACACCAGACATACACTCCGTCACGGTTCAGACTGAACAAACTCTCAGTGAATTGCAGTTATTTCCCTGTCACAACTACACCAGACATACACTCCGACATGGTTCAGACTGTACAGACTCTCAGTGTATTGAAGCGATGTCCCTGTCACAACTACACCAAACATACACTCCGACACGGTTCAGACTGAACAGACTCTCAGTGTATTGCAGTTATTTCCCTGTCACATCTACACCAGACATACACTCCGACACGGTTCAGACTGAACAGACTCTCAGTGTATTGCAGTTATTTCCCTGTCACAACTACACCAGACATACACTCCGACACGGTTCAGACTGAACAGACTCTCAGTGTATTGCAGTTATTTCCCTGTCACAACTACACCAGACATACACTCCGACATGGTTCAGACTGAACAGACTCTCAGTGTATTGAAGCTATGTCCCTGTCACAACTACACCAGACATACACTCCGACATGGTTCAGACTGAACAAACTCTCAGTGTATTGAAGCTATGTCCCTGTCACAACTACACCAGACATACACTCCGACATGGTTCAGACTGAACAGACTCTCAGTGTATTGCAGTTATTTCCCTGTCACAACTACACCAGACATACACTCCGACATGGTTCAGACTGAACAGACTCTCAGTGTATTGCAGTTATTTCCCTGTCACAACTACACCAGACATACACTCCGACACGGTTCAGACTGAACAAACTCTCAGTGTATTGCAGTTATTTCCCTGTCACATCTACACCAGACATACACTCCGACACGGTTCAGACTGAACAGACTCTCAGTGTATTGCAGTTATTTCCCTGTCACGTCTACACCAGACATACACTCCGACACGGTTCAGACTGAACAAACTCTCAGTGTATTGCAGTTATTTCCCTGTCACATCTACACCAGACATACACTCCGTCACGGTTCAGACTGAACAAACTCTCAGTGAATTGCAGTTATTTCCCTGTCACATCTACACCAGACATACACTCCGACACGGTTCAGACTGAACAGACTCTCAGTGTATTGCAGTTATTTCCCTGTCACAACTACACCAGACATACACTCCGACACGGTTCAGACTGAACAGACTCTCAGTGTATTGCAGTTATTTCCCTGTCACGTCTACACCAGACATACACTCCGACACGGTTCAGACTGAACAAACTCTCAGTGTATTGCAGTTATTTCCCTGTCACATCTACACCAGACATACACTCCGTCACGGTTCAGACTGAACAAACTCTCAGTGAATTGCAGTTATTTCCCTGTCACATCTACACCAGACATACACTCCGACACGGTTCAGACTGAACAAACTCTCAGTGAAGTGCAGTTATTTCCCTGTCACATCTACACCAGACATACACTCCGACATGGTTCAGACTGAACAGACTCTCAGTGTATTGAAGCTATGTCCCTGTCACAACTACACCAGACATACACTCCGACACGGTTCAGACTGAACAGACTCTCAGTGTATTGCAGTTATTTCCCTGTCACATCTACACCAGACATACACTCTGTCACGGTTCAGACTGAACAAACTCTCAGTGAATTGCAGTTATTTCCCTGTCACATCTACACCAGACATACACTCTGACATGGTTCAGACTGAACAGACTCTCAGTGTATTGAAGCTATGTCCCTGTCACAACTACACCAGACATACACTCCGACACGGTTCAGACTGAACAGACTCTCAGTGTATTGCAGTTATTTCCCTGTCACATCTACACCAGACATACACTCCGACACGGTTCAGACTGAACAAACTCTCAGTGTATTGCAGTTATTTCCCTGTCACATCTACACCAGACATACACTCCGACACGGTTCAGACTGAACAGACTCTCAGTGTATTGCAGTTATTTCCCTGTCACATCTACACCAGACATACACTCCGTCACGGTTCAGACTGAACAAACTCTCAGTGAATTGCAGTTATTTCCCTGTCACATCTACACTAGACATACACTCCGACATGGTTCAGACTGAACAGACTCTCAG
The DNA here is from genome assembly GCA_021962125.1 of Bulinus truncatus. Classification (NCBI taxonomy): domain Eukaryota; kingdom Metazoa; phylum Mollusca; class Gastropoda; family Planorbidae; genus Bulinus; species Bulinus truncatus. The sequence goes on from JAGDYQ010000006.1 coordinate 5,412,608, forward strand.
TGTATTGAAGCTAATGTCCCTGTCACAACTACACCAGACATACACTCCGACACGGTTCAGACTGAACAGACTCTCAGTGTATTGCAGTTATTTCCCTGTCACATCTACACCAGACATACACTCCGACACGGTTCAGACTGAACAAACTCTCAGTGTATTGCAGTTATTTCCCTGTCACATCTACACCAGACATACACTCCGACATGGTTCAGACTGAACAGACTCTCAGTGTATTGAAGCTATGTCCCTGTCACAACTACACCAGACATACATTCTCCGACACGGTTCAGACTGAACAGACTCTCAGTGTATTGCAGTTATTTCCCTGTCACATCTACACCAGACATACACTCCGTCACGGTTCAGACTGAACAAACTCTCAGTGAATTGCAGTTATTTCCCTGTCACATCTACACCAGACATACACTCTGACATGGTTCAGACTGAACAGACTCTCAGTGTATTGAAGCTATGTCCCTGTCACAACTACACCAGACATACACTCCGACAAGGTTCAGACTGAACAGACTCTCAGTGTATTGCAGTTATTTCCCTGTCACATCTACACCAGACATACACTCCGACACGGTTCAGACTGAACAAACTCTCAGTGTATTGCAGTTATTTCCCTGTCACATCTACACCAGACATACACTCCGACACGGTTCAGACTGAACAAACTCTCAGTGTATTGCAGTTATTTCCCTGTCACATCTACACCAGACATACACTCAGTCACGGTTCAGACTGAACAAACTCTCAGTGAATTGCAGTCATTTCCCTGTCACAACTACACCAGACATACACTCCGACATGAATTCAGACTGTACAGACTCTCAGTGTATTGAAGCTATGTCCCTGTCACAACTACACCAGACATACACTCCGACACGGTTCAGACTGAACAGACTCTCAGTGTATTGCAGTTATTTCCCTGTCACATCTACACCAGACATACACTCCGACACGGTTCAGACTGAACAAACTCTCAGTGTATTGCAGTTATTTCCCTGTCACATCTACACCAGACATACACTCCGACATGGTTCAGACTGAACAGACTCAGTGTATTGAAGCTATGTCCCTGTCACAACTACACCAGACATACACTCCGACACGGTTCAGACTGAACAGACTGTCAGTGTATTGCAGTTATTTCCCTGTCACATCTACACCAGACATACACTCCGTCACGGTTCAGACTGAACAAACTCTCAGTGAATTGCAGTTATTTCCCTGTCACATCTACACCAGACATACACTCCGACATGGTTCAGACTGAACAGACTCTCAGTGTATTGAAGCTATGTCCCTGTCACAACTACACCAGACATACACTCCGACACGGTTCAGACTGAACAGACTCTCAGTGTATTGCAGTTATTTCCCTGTCACATCTACACCAGATATACACTCCGACACGGTTCAGACTGAACAAACTCTCAGTGTATTGCAGTTATTTCCCTGTCACATCTACACCAGACATACACTCCCGACACGGTTCAGACTGAACAGACTCTCAGTGTATTGCAGTTATTTCCCTGTCACATCTACACCAGACATACACTCCGTCACGGTTCAGACTGAACAAACTCTCAGTGAATTGCAGTTATTTCCCTGTCACATCTACACTAGACATACACTCCGACATGGTTCAGACTGAACAGACTCTCAGTGTATTGAAGCTATGTCCCTGTCACAACTACACCAGACATACACTCCGACACGGTTCAGACTGAACAGACTCTCAGTGTATTGCAGTTATTTCCCTGTCACATCTACACCAGACATACACTCCGACACGGTTCAGACTGAACAAACTCTCAGTGTATTGCAGTTATTTCCCTGTCACATCTACACCAGACATACACTCCGACATGGTTCAGACTGAACAGACTCTCAGTGTATTGAAGCTATGTCCCTGTCACAACTACACCAGACATACACTCCGACACGGTTCAGACTGAACAGACTCTCAGTGTATTGCAGTTATTTCCCTGTCACATCTACACCAGACATACACTCCGTCACGGTTCAGACTGAACAAACTCTCAGTGAATTGCAGTTATTTCCCTGTCACATCTACACCAGACATACACTCCGACATGGTTCAGACTGAACAGACTCTCAGTGTATTGAAGCTATGTCCCTGTCACAACTACACCAGACATACACTCCGACACGGTTCAGACTGAACAGACTCTCAGTGTATTGCAGTTATTTCCCTGTCACATCTACACCAGACATACACTCCGACACGGTTCAGACTGAACAAACTCTCAGTGTATTGCAGTTATTTCCCTGTCACATCTACACCAGACATACACTCCGACATGGTTCAGACTGAACAAAGCTATGTCCCTGTCACAACTACACCAGACATACACTCCGACACGGTTCAGACTGAACAGACTGTCAGTGTATTGCATTATTTCCCTGTCACATCTACACCAGACATACACTCCGTCACGGTTCAGACTGAACAAACTCTCAGTGAATTGCAGTTATTTCCCTGTCACATCTACACCAGACATACACTCCGACATGGTTCAGACTGAACAGACTCTCAGTGTATTGAAGCTATGTCCCTGTCACAACTACACCAGACATACACTCCGACACGGTTCAGACTGAACAGACTCTCAGTGTATTGCAGTTATTTCCCTGTCACATCTACACCAGATATACACTCCGACACGGTTCAGACTGAACAAACTCTCAGTGTATTGCAGTTATTTCCCTGTCACATCTACACCAGACATACACTCCGACACGGTTCAGACTGAACAGACTCTCAGTGTATTGCAGTTATTTCCCTGTCACATCTACACCAGACATACACTCCGTCACGGTTCAGACTGAACAAACTCTCAGTGAATTGCAGTTATTTCCCTGTCACATCTACACTAGACATACACTCCGACATGGTTCAGACTGAACAGACTCTCAGTGTATTGAAGCTATGTCCCTGTCACAACTACACCAGACATACACTCCGACACGGTTCAGACTGAACAGACTCTCAGTGTATTGCAGTTATTTCCCTGTCACATCTACACCAGACATACACTCCGACACGGTTCAGACTGAACAAACTCTCAGTGTATTGCAGTTATTTCCCTGTCACATCTACACCAGACATACACTCCGACATGGTTCAGACTGAACAGACTCTCAGTGTATTGAAGCTATGTCCCTGTCACAACTACACCAGACATACACTCCGACACGGTTCAGACTGAACAGACTCTCAGTGTATTGCAGTTATTTCCCTGTCACATCTACACCAGACATACACTCCGTCACGGTTCAGACTGAACAAACTCTCAGTGAATTGCAGTTATTTCCCTGTCACATCTACACCAGACATACACTCCGACATGGTTCAGACTGAACAGACTCTCAGTGTATTGAAGCTATGTCCCTGTCACAACTACACCAGACATACACTCCGACAAGGTTCAGACTGAACAGACTCTCAGTGTATTGCAGTTATTTCCCTGTCACATCTACACCAGACATACACTCCGACACGGTTCAGACTGAACAAACTCTCAGTGTATTGCAGTTATTTCCCTGTCACATCTACACCAGACATACACTCCGACACGGTTCAGACTGAACAAACTCTCAGTGTATTGCAGTTATTTCCCTGTCACATCTACACCAGACATACACTCAGTCACGGTTCAGACTGAACAAACTCTCAGTGAATTGCAGTCATTTCCCTGTCACAACTACACCAGACATACACTCCGACATGGTTCAGACTGTACAGACTCTCAGTGTATTGAAGCTATGTCCCTGTCACAACTACACCAGACATACACTCCGACACGGTTCAGACTGAACAGACTCTCAGTGTATTGCAGTTATTTCCCTGTCACATCTACACCAGACATACACTCCGACACGGTTCAGACTGAACAAACTCTCAGTGTATTGCAGTTATTTCCCTGTCACATCTACACCAGACATACACTCCGACATGGTTCAGACTGAACAGACTCTCAGTGTATTGAAGCTATGTCCCTGTCACAACTACACCAGACATACACTCCGACACGGTTCAGACTGAACAGACTGTCAGTGTATTGCAGTTATTTCCCTGTCACATCTACACCAGACATACACTCCGTCACGGTTCAGACTGAACAAACTCTCAGTGAATTGCAGTTATTTCCCTGTCACATCTACACCAGACATACACTCCGACATGGTTCAGACTGAACAGACTCTCAGTGTATTGAAGCTATGTCCCTGTCACAACTACACCAGACATACACTCCGACACGGTTCAGACTGAACAGACTCTCAGTGTATTGCAGTTATTTCCCTGTCACATCTACACCAGATATACACTCCGACACGGTTCAGACTGAACAAACTCTCAGTGTATTGCAGTTATTTCCCTGTCACATCTACACCAGACATACACTCCGACACGGTTCAGACTGAACAGACTCTCAGTGTATTGCAGTTATTTCCCTGTCACATCTACACCAGACATACACTCCGTCACGGTTCAGACTGAACAAACTCTCAGTGAATTGCAGTTATTTCCCTGTCACATCTACACTAGACATACACTCCGACATGGTTCAGACTGAACAGACTCTCAGTGTATTGAAGCTATGTCCCTGTCACAACTACACCAGACATACACTCCGACACGGTTCAGACTGAACAGACTCTCAGTGTATTGCAGTTATTTCCCTGTCACATCTACACCAGACATACACTCCGACACGGTTCAGACTGAACAAACTCTCAGTGTATTGCAGTTATTTCCCTGTCACATCTACACCAGACATACACTCCGACATGGTTCAGACTGAACAGACTCTCAGTGTATTGAAGCTATGTCCCTGTCACAACTACACCAGACATACACTCCGACACGGTTCAGACTGAACAGACTCTCAGTGTATTGCAGTTATTTCCCTGTCACATCTACACCAGACATACACTCCGTCACGGTTCAGACTGAACAAACTCTCAGTGAATTGCAGTTATTTCCCTGTCACATCTACACCAGACATACACTCCGACATGGTTCAGACTGAACAGACTCTCAGTGTATTGAAGCTATGTCCCTGTCACAACTACACCAGACATACACTCCGACAAGGTTCAGACTGAACAGACTCTCAGTGTATTGCAGTTATTTCCCTGTCACATCTACACCAGACATACACTCCGACACGGTTCAGACTGAACAAACTCTCAGTGTATTGCAGTTATTTCCCTGTCACATCTACACCAGACATACACTCCGACACGGTTCAGACTGAACAAACTCTCAGTGTATTGCAGTTATTTCCCTGTCACATCTACACCAGACATACACTCAGTCACGGTTCAGACTGAACAAACTCTCAGTGAATTGCAGTCATTTCCCTGTCACAACTACACCAGACATACACTCCGACATGGTTCAGACTGTACAGACTCTCAGTGTATTGAAGCTATGTCCCTGTCACAACTACACCAGACATACACTCCGACACGGTTCAGACTGAACAGACTCTCAGTGTATTGCAGTTATTTCCCTGTCACATCTACACCAGACATACACTCTGACACGGTTCAGACTGAACAGACTGTCAGTGTATTGCAGTTATTTCCCTGTCACATCTACACCAGACATACACTCCGTCACGGTTCAGACTGAACAAACTCTCAGTGAATTGCAGTTATTTCCCTGTCACATCTACACCAGACATACACTCCGACATGGTTCAGACTGAACAGACTCTCAGTGTATTGAAGCTATGTCCCTGTCACAACTACACCAGACATACACTCCGACACGGTTCAGACTGAACAGACTCTCAGTGTATTGCAGTTATTTCCCTGTCACATCTACACCAGATATACACTCCGACACGGTTCAGACTGAACAAACTCTCAGTGTATTGCAGTTATTTCCCTGTCACATCTACACCAGACATACACTCCGACACGGTTCAGACTGAACAGACTCTCAGTGTATTGCAGTTATTTCCCTGTCACATCTACACCAGACATACACTCCGTCACGGTTCAGACTGAACAAACTCTCAGTGAATTGCAGTTATTTCCCTGTCACATCTACACTAGACATACACTCCGACATGGTTCAGACTGAACAGACTCTCAGTGTATTGAAGCTATGTCCCTGTCACAACTACACCAGACATACACTCCGACACGGTTCAGACTGAACAGACTCTCAGTGTATTGCAGTTATTTCCCTGTCACATCTACACCAGACATACACTCCGACACGGTTCAGACTGAACAAACTCTCAGTGTATTGCAGTTATTTCCCTGTCACATCTACACCAGACATACACTCCGACATGGTTCAGACTGAACAGACTCTCAGTGTATTGAAGCTATGTCCCTGTCACAACTACACCAGACATACACTCCGACACGGTTCAGACTGAACAGACTCTCAGTGTATTGCAGTTATTTCCCTGTCACATCTACACCAGACATACACTCCGTCACGGTTCAGACTGAACAAACTCTCAGTGAATTGCAGTTATTTCCCTGTCACATCTACACCAGACATACACTCCGACATGGTTCAGACTGAACAGACTCTCAGTGTATTGAAGCTATGTCCCTGTCACAACTACACCAGACATACACTCCGACAAGGTTCAGACTGAACAGACTCTCAGTGTATTGCAGTTATTTCCCTGTCACATCTACACCAGACATACACTCCGACACGGTTCAGACTGAACAAACTCTCAGTGTATTGCAGTTATTTCCCTGTCACATCTACACCAGACATACACTCCGACACGGTTCAGACTGAACAAACTCTCAGTGTATTGCAGTTATTTCCCTGTCACATCTACACCAGACATACACTCAGTCACGGTTCAGACTGAACAAACTCTCAGTGAATTGCAGTCATTTCCTGTCACAACTACACCAGACATACACTCCGACATGGTTCAGACTGTACAGACTCTCAGTGTATTGAAGCTATGTCCCTGTCACAACTACACCAGACATACACTCCGACACGGTTCAGACTGAACAGACTCTCAGTGTATTGCAGTTATTTCCCCTGTCACATCTACACCAGACATACACTCCGACACGGTTCAGACTGAACAAACTCTCAGTGTATTGCAGTTATTTCCCTGTCACATCTACACCAGACATACACTCCGACATGGTTCAGACTGAACAGACTCTCAGTGTATTGAAGCTATGTCCCTGTCACAACTACACCAGACATACACTCCGACACGGTTCAGACTGAACAGACTGTCAGTGTATTGCAGTTATTTCCCTGTCACATCTACACCAGACATACACTCCGTCACGGTTCAGACTGAACAAACTCTCAGTGAATTGCAGTTATTTCCCTGTCACATCTACACCAGACATACACTCCGACATGGTTCAGACTGAACAGACTCTCAGTGTATTGAAGCTATGTCCCTGTCACAACTACACCAGACATACACTCCGACACGGTTCAGACTGAACAGACTCTCAGTGTATTGCAGTTATTTCCCTGTCACATCTACACCAGATATACACTCCGACACGGTTCAGACTGAACAAACTCTCAGTGTATTGCAGTTATTTCCCTGTCACATCTACACCAGACATACACTCCGACACGGTTCAGACTGAACAGACTCTCAGTGTATTGCAGTTATTTCCCTGTCACATCTACACTAGACATACACTCCGTCACGGTTCAGACTGAACAAACTCTCAGTGAATTGCAGTTATTTCCCTGTCACATCTACACTAGACATACACTCCGACATGGTTCAGACTGAACAGACTCTCAGTGTATTGAAGCTATGTCCCTGTCACAACTACACCAGACATACACTCCGACACGGTTCAGACTGAACAGACTCTCAGTGTATTGCAGTTATTTCCCTGTCACATCTACACCAGACATACACTCCGACACGGTTCAGACTGAACAAACTCTCAGTGTATTGCAGTTATTTCCCTGTCACATCTACACCAGACATACACTCCGACATGGTTCAGACTGAACAGACTCTCAGTGTATTGAAGCTATGTCCCTGTCACAACTACACCAGACATACACTCCGACACGGTTCAGACTGAACAGACTCTCAGTGTATTGCAGTTATTTCCCTGTCACATCTACACCAGACATACACTCCGTCACGGTTCAGACTGAACAAACTCTCAGTGAATTGCAGTTATTTCCCTGTCACATCTACACCAGACATACACTCCGACATGGTTCAGACTGAACAGACTCTCAGTGTATTGAAGCTATGTCCCTGTCACAACTACACCAGACATACACTCCGACAAGGTTCAGACTGAACAGACTCTCAGTGTATTGCAGTTATTTCCCTGTCACATCTACACCAGACATACACTCCGACACGGTTCAGACTGAACAAACTCTCAGTGTATTGCAGTTATTTCCCTGTCACATCTACACCAGACATACACTCCGACACGGTTCAGACTGAACAAACTCTCAGTGTATTGCAGTTATTTCCCTGTCACATCTACACCAGACATACACTCAGTCACGGTTCAGACTGAACAAACTCTCAGTGAATTGCAGTCATTTCCCTGTCACAACTACACCAGACATACACTCCGACATGGTTCAGACTGTACAGACTCTCAGTGTATTGAAGCTATGTCCCTGTCACAACTACACCAGACATACACTCCGACACGGTTCAGACTGAACAGACTCTCAGTGTATTGCAGTTATTTCCCTGTCACATCTACACCAGACATACACTCCGACACGGTTCAGACTGAACAGACTCTCAGTTTATTGCAGTTATTTCCCTGTCACAACTACACCAGACATACACTCTGACACGGTTCAGACTGAACAGACTCTCAGTGTATTGCAGTTATTTCCCTGTCACAACTACACCAGACATATACTCCGACATGGTTCAGACTGAACAGACTCTCAGTGTATTGAAGCTATGTCCCTGTCACAACTACACCAGACATACACTCCGACATGGCTCAGACTGAACAAACTCTCAGTGTATTGAAGCTATGTCCCTGTCACAACTACACCAGACATACACTCCGACATGGTTCAGACTGAACAGACTCTCAGTGTATTGCAGTTATTTCCCTGTCACAACTACACCAGACATACACTCCGACACGGTTCAGACTGAACAAACTCTCAGTGTATTGCAGTTATTTCCCTGTCACATCTACACCAGACATACACTCCGACACGGTTCAGACTGAACAGACTCTCAGTGTATTGCAGTTATTTCCCTGTCACGTCTACACCAGACATACACTCCGACACGGTTCAGACTGAACAAACTCTCAGTGTATTGCAGTTATTTCCCTGTCACATCTACACCAGACATACACTCCGTCACGGTTCAGACTGAACAAACTCTCAGTGAATTGCAGTTATTTCCCTGTCACATCTACACCAGACATACACTCCGACACGGTTCAGACTGAACAGACTCTCAGTGTATTGCAGTTATTTCCCTGTCACAACTACACCAGACATACACTCCGACACGGTTCAGACTGAACAAACTCTCAGTGTATTGCAGTTATTTCCCTGTCACATCTACACCAGACATACACTCCGACACGGTTCAGACTGAACAGACTCTCAGTGTATTGCAGTTATTTCCCTGTCACATCTACACCAGACATACACTCCGTCACGGTTCAGACTGAACAAACTCTCAGTGAATTGCAGTTATTTCCCTGTCACATCTACACTAGACATACACTCCGACATGGTTCAGACTGAACAGACTCTCAGTGTATTGAAGCTATGTCCCTGTCACAACTACACCAGACATACACTCCGACACGGTTCAGACTGAACAGACTCTCAGTGTATTGCAGTTATTTCCCTGTCACATCTACACCAGACATACACTCCGACACGGTTCAGACTGAACAAACTCTCAGTGTATTGCAGTTATTTCCCTGTCACATCTACACCAGACATACACTCCGACATGGTTCAGACTGAACAGACTCTCAGTGTATTGAAGCTATGTCCCTGTCACAACTACACCAGACATACACTCCGACACGGTTCAGACTGAACAGACTCTCAGTGTATTGCAGTTATTTCCCTGTCACATCTACACCAGACATACACTCCGTCACGGTTCAGACTGAACAAACTCTCAGTGAATTGCAGTTATTTCCCTGTCACATCTACACCAGACATACACTCCGACATGGTTCAGACTGAACAGACTCTCAGTGTATTGAAGCTATGTCCCTGTCACAACTACACCAGACATACACTCCGACAAGGTTCAGACTGAACAGACTCTCAGTGTATTGCAGTTATTTCCCTGTCACATCTACACCAGACATACACTCCGACACGGTTCAGACTGAACAAACTCTCAGTGTATTGCAGTTATTTCCCTGTCACATCTACACCAGACATACACTCCGACACGGTTCAGACTGAACAAACTCTCAGTGTATTGCAGTTATTTCCCTGTCACATCTACACCAGACATACACTCAGTCACGGTTCAGACTGAACAAACTCTCAGTGAATTGCAGTCATTTCCCTGTCACAACTACACCAGACATACACTCCGACATGGTTCAGACTGTACAGACTCTCAGTGTATTGAAGCTATGTCCCTGTCACAACTACACCAGACATACACTCCGACACGGTTCAGACTGAACAGACTCTCAGTGTATTGCAGTTATTTCCCTGTCACATCTACACCAGACATACACTCCGACACGGTTCAGACTGAACAGACTCTCAGTTTATTGCAGTTATTTCCCTGTCACAACTACACCAGACATACACTCTGACACGGTTCAGACTGAACAGACTCTCAGTGTATTGCAGTTATTTCCCTGTCACAACTACACCAGACATATACTCCGACATGGTTCAGACTGAACAGACTCTCAGTGTATTGAAGCTATGTCCCTGTCACAACTACACCAGACATACACTCCGACATGGCTCAGACTGAACAAACTCTCAGTGTATTGAAGCTATGTCCCTGTCACAACTACACCAGACATACACTCCGACATGGTTCAGACTGAACAGACTCTCAGTGTATTGCAGTTATTTCCCTGTCACAACTACACCAGACATACACTCCGACACGGTTCAGACTGAACAAACTCTCAGTGTATTGCAGTTATTTCCCTGTCACATCTACACCAGACATACACTCCGACACGGTTCAGACTGAACAGACTCTCAGTGTATTGCAGTTATTTCCCTGTCACGTCTACACCAGACATACACTCCGACACGGTTCAGACTGAACAAACTCTCAGTGTATTGCAGTTATTTCCCTGTCACATCTACACCAGACATACACTCCGTCACGGTTCAGACTGAACAAACTCTCAGTGAATTGCAGTTATTTCCCTGTCACATCTACACCAGACATACACTCCGACACGGTTCAGACTGAACAGACTCTCAGTGTATTGCAGTTATTTCCCTGTCACAACTACACCAGACATACACTCCGACACGGTTCAGACTGAACAGACTCTCAGTGTATTGCAGTTATTTCCCTGTCACGTCTACACCAGACATACACTCCGACACGGTTCAGACTGAACAAACTCTCAGTGTATTGCAGTTATTTCCCTGTCACATCTACACCAGACATACACTCCGACATGGTTCAGACTGAACAGACTCTCAGTGTATTGAAGCTATGTCCCTGTCACAACTACACCAGACATACACTCCGACACGGTTCAGACTGAACAGACTGTCAGTGTATTGCAGTTATTTCCCTGTCACATCTACACCAGACATACACTCCGTCACGGTTCAGACTGAACAAACTCTCAGTGAATTGCAGTTATTTCCCTGTCACATCTACACCAGACATACACTCCGACATGGTTCAGACTGAACAGACTCTCAGTGTATTGAAGCTATGTCCCTGTCACAACTACACCAGACATACACTCCGACACGGTTCAGACTGAACAGACTCTCAGTGTATTGCAGTTATTTCCCTGTCACATCTACACCAGATATACACTCCGACACGGTTCAGACTGAACAAACTCTCAGTGTATTGCAGTTATTTCCCTGTCACATCTACACCAGACATACACTCCGACACGGTTCAGACTGAACAGACTCTCAGTGTATTGCAGTTATTTCCCTGTCACATCTACACCAGACATACACTCCGTCACGGTTCAGACTGAACAAACTCTCAGTGAATTGCAGTTATTTCCCTGTCACATCTACACTAGACATACACTCCGACATGGTTCAGACTGAACAGACTCTCAGTGTATTGAAGCTATGTCCCTGTCACAACTACACCAGACATACACTCCGACACGGTTCAGACTGAACAGACTCTCAGTGTATTGCAGTTATTTCCCTGTCACATCTACACCAGACATACACTCCGACACGGTTCAGACTGAACAAACTCTCAGTGTATTGCAGTTATTTCCCTGTCACATCTACACCAGACATACACTCCGACATGGTTCAGACTGAACAGACTCTCAGTGTATTGCAGTTATTTCCCTGTCACGTCTACACCAGACATACACTCCGACACGGTTCAGACTGAACAGACTCTCAGTGTATTGCAGTTATTTCCCTGTCACATCTACACCAGACATACACTCCGTCACGGTTCAGACTGAACAAACTCTCAGTGAATTGCAGTTATTTCCCTGTCACATCTACACTAGACATACACTCCGACATGGTTCAGACTGAACAGACTCTCAGTGTATTGAAGCTATGTCCCTGTCACAACTACACCAGACATACACTCCGACACGGTTCAGACTGAACAGACTCTCAGTTTATTGCAGTTATTTCCCTGTCACAACTACACCAGACATACACTCTGACACGGTTCAGACTGAACAGACTCTCAGTGTATTGCAGTTATTTCCCTGTCACAACTACACCAGACATATACTCCGACATGGTTCAGACTGAACAGACTCTCAGTGTATTGAAGCTATGTCCCTGTCACAACTACACCAGACATACACTCCGACACGGTTCAGACTGAACAGACTCTCAGTGTATTGCAGTTATTTCCCTGTCACATCTACACCAGACATACACTCCGTCACGGTTCAGACTGAACAAACTCTCAGTGAAGTGCAGTTATTTCCCTGTCACAACTACACCAGACATACACTCCGACATGGTTCAGACTGAACAGACTCTCAGTGTATTAAAGCTATGTCCCTGTCACAACTACACAAGACATACACTCCGACACGGTTCAGACTGAACAGACTCTCAGTGTATTGCAGTTATTTCCCTGTCACATCTACACCAGACATACACTCCGACACGGTTCAGACTGAACAGACTCTCAGTGAATTGCAGTTATTTCCCTGTCACATCTACACCAGACATACACTCCGACACGGTTCAGACTGAACAAACTCTCAGTGTATTGCAGTTATTTCCCTGTCACATCTACACCAGACATACACTCCGACATGGTTCAGACTGAACAGACTCTCAGTGTATTGAAGCTATGTCCCTGTCACAACTACACCAGACATACACTCCGACACGGTTCAGACTGAACAGACTCTCAGTGTATTACAGTTATTTCCCTGTCACATCTACACCAGACATACACTCCGTCACGGTTCAGACTGAACAAACTCTCAGTGAATTGCAGTTATTTCCCTCTCACATCTACACCAGACATACACTCCGACATGGTTCAGACTGAACAGACTCTCAGTGTATTGAAGCTATGTCCCTGTCACAACTACACCAGACATACACTCCGACACGGTTCAGACTGAACAGACTCTCAGTGTATTGCAGTTATTTCCATCTCCTGTCACAACCACTTCACACTCGTGGAGACATCAAGTCCACAAGCTGACAACCTCTGTCTGGATATTAACTGTTATCTGATTGGATAAAACATACCACGCGATGATGAGAAGGAGACTGGACGCGATTGGACTTACATGACCCGTCAGTTGCATTGGTCAGTGCAGAGAGAATGAACACTTTTTTTTTAATCCTGTCAAACTTTGAATATTTTTTAATTTTTATTGCTAGAATGAAATAACAAAGAAAACAAATCACTGCAGACTTCCTTGTCCCTTACGCAGTGACTCAATTTTATCTCGAGTAGATAAAAACATTCCATTCTGTTAGAATTAGTTTAAATTGTTAAGTGTTTTTTGGTGGAAGTGATTTTTAAGATATACAATATAAGACACTTTAAAAAAAATTCTTGTTGAGTTAATGTTGTGTGGGGTGGGGGGGGGGAAGGGAAAATGTCTTAAGAATAGAGGAGTGGATTAGTCATCTTAACTACGCAATGCATGCATGACATTCATGTCATGATAGAGACTTGGTGTTAGACTATTAGCTGGAGGTGTTTATTGCTTTCAGAGATGTAGAATGTGCCGGTGAAGTGCATTTAAAGTCATTGTTATCTGCTAATGGTCATTCGAGAGTTTCCTCTTAGAGCTATGGTCATTGAATCCTTTAACCCATTATCATGGGGGGGGGGATAAAATGACGTTTACACATTAAAAAAAAGTTAATTATGGTGATGACTCAGTATTTTTCTTTTTACCGATTACGCAACAATTATCGATTCTTTCTGATGCTTTTTATGATATACTAGTCATCCCGCGGCGTAAAATACGCCGCCTTATCAATCAATATAATTACTGTAATCTTATTTTTTAAATAAGCAATCAAACAAAATAACAGGCTGACATCTTCGGAGAAAATACATGGAATGCAAAGTTGAACTTTGACCTAACCCGAGCGAAACAACGCGAGGTGTCGTCTGTGACGTATAATCCTGCGTCTTGAAGTTGTGTTTTATGTATATAAAAAGATGTCTTTGATTTCTTGCGTCTAAAGTAATTTTCTAATTCCCAATCAGGTTGGATCCCCTGTCGGTCACGTGGTGGCGACCGACGCTGACCTCGGGGACAACGCGGCCATCACCTACCGCTTCAGCAAGACCATCAACCCAGACATGGACGCCCTGTTCTACATCGACACCAACAGTGGCGAGATCATGGTCAAGAAGGACTTACAGTACGAGTCAGGACGAAACTTTGAGACGATCGTTGAAGCCCGGGACCGGGGCAACCCACCCAAGGTAAAATATAGAAGTGTAATATAATGTAACGTTGATGGTTTTTAGTCTGATTATGTAAATGGTCTGGAAGATAAATGGTAAAGCACATGAAGTAAAGACACAGGCACACAGAAGAAAAAAAAAACCCACTCTCACATAGGGACCATTTATTTCTTACGTAACGCCTTTAGGGGAATGAACGTTACACGGGATATCAGACTCAAGAATAAAAAAGTGTAACGTAATAAGTGAATGGCCCCTTATTGCTATGTGTAATATGTGACGCATGCTTGACTGAACTTTGTAAGGAGGGTGTGGATGGGGGGGGGGGGAAGGTTGAAATGAGTGGATAACGTGTTAAGGTTTAGTGGACCAAGCGCGTGGTTGTGCGTGACCGACTGGGGATATCGATAGACGCGTAACTTGTTTACTTGAACATTAGGATAGTACCGGCTGGACTATGACTGGACATATCGATAGACGCGTAACTTGTTTACTTGAACATTAGGATAGTACCGGCTGGACTATGACTGGACATATCGATAGACGCGTAACTTGTTTACATGAACATTAGGATAGTACCGGCTGGACTATGACTGGACATATCGATAGACGCGTAACTTGTTTACATGAACATTAGGATAGTACCGGCTGGACTATGACTGGACATATCGATAGACGCGTAACTTGTTTACTTGAACATTAGGATAGTACCGGCTGGACTATGACTGGACATATCGATAGACGCGTAACTTGTTTACTTGAACATTATGATAGTACCGGCTGGACTATGACGCTGTTAGAATGTTTATGATACAAACGGTTTTTTTAAATGTGTGCCACAGTTGTAAGAACATTAGTGGGATGGCTAATGATCCTCTGATTACTTTTAAAACATTCAAATGACTGATGTATTATAGTTAAATTACTGATGTATTATAGTCAAATGACCGATGTATTATAGTCAAATAGCCGATGTATTATAGTCAAATAGCCGATGTATTATAGTCATATTAATGATGTATTATAGTTAAATGAGTGATGTATTAAAAAAGTCAAATGACCGATGTATTATAGTCATATGACTGATGTATTATAGTCAAATGACCGATGTATTATAGTCAAATAGCCGATGTATTATAGTCAAATAGCCGATGTATTAAAAAAGTCAAATGACCGATGTATTATAGTCAAATAGCCGATGTATTAAAAAAGTCAAATGACCGATGTATTATAGTCAATTAACCGATGTATTATAGTCATATTACTGATGTATTATAGTTAAATGAGTGATGTATTAAAGTCAAATGACCGATGTGTTATAGTCAAATGACTGATGTATTATAGTTAAAAGACTAGGAGGTAGTGCTATATTTATCTTATTATGAACTTTAATATATCCTAAAATGTGATGTGGAATCCGTTCATGTTTAAAAGTACAGTTTCTATATTAAAGTTATTTGGGACATTTCTAGAAATTATCAGATTCAAAATCATTATCGATGTCAGAATCTTAATATATATAATATATTATATGACTATCGCATACATTATTTAAAAAAATAAATTTTAAATAACAATTCATTGTTTATATGTCCTTGTGTTTTGTTGTTTAAAGATTTACAGTACAAGTCAGGGAAGTACTTTGAGACAATTGTTGAAACAAAAACAAAAAAACAAACTGTTCTTTGAGGCAATGGACCACATATTTTATTGATTATGAAAATGTATTCTCTTTCAGTGACTTGTAAATTTTTTTTTCCACAGTTTTTTTTTTTACAATCATAATGAAAATATGTGTGTAATATCTTTTTTTAATCTGACAGACGTGATGGGAAATGAAAACACAGGCTTAATATTTTAAAATTTTATGACCCGTTAGACAAATAGAATCGTTTAATCTGTTAAAATCTGCGTACACTGTACTGCCGGGCTAATATTTTAAGCAGTGCAGCAGCCATTGGGCAAGTCTTAGTGCAGCAGCCATAAGGCAAGTCTTAGTGCAGCAGCCATAAGGCAAGTCTTAGAGCAGCAGCCATAAGGCAAGTCTTAGTGCAGCTGGTCGAGAGGAATTATGCCCTCAGGCATGTAGTTGAAGCAAACATGTAAATAGTTTTAACAAGAAATAAAAACTAAATAAACTAATAAGAATACCATTTACCTCCAGACATAAACAAAATTCCTTCCTACTCTACTCGTAGGTTTCCCAAGCGGTCCTCATTTTGAAAATCTTAGACGCCGGAAACACACCCCCTCGGATATCTATTAACCCTGTCCCCAACCCAGACGGCAACACATTGAGCATCCCCGAGTCCTCCCCCGTGGAGACGGTGGTGGCCCACGTCAAAACGGACGACAGGGATGAGGGCAACAACGGCGTGGTGGACTGCCGCAGCCTGGCGCCCCAATTCAGGGTGCGCCCCTTCGACGCCAACAGCTACCTGGTGGACATCAGGGAACCCCTGGACAGGGAGAAGGTCGACGAGCACAACGTCACCATTATCTGCGAGGACAGGGGATCCCCGAGACTGGCCGCGTACGGCTGGTTCATCATCAAACTTTTGGACGTGAACGACAACGACCCGGTGTTCGGCAGTCAGATCTACCGCGCCAACCTGACGGAGAGGAACAAGGTTGGCGTGAACGTCCTGTACGTCAAGGCGGACGACGCGGACTTTGGGGACAACGCCAGGGTCCGCTATTCCATCTCCATGGAGGCCAGCAAGTCTTCCTTTGTCATCGACGCCGTCACGGGGCAGATC
Source organism: Bulinus truncatus (assembly GCA_021962125.1). Taxonomy (NCBI): domain Eukaryota; kingdom Metazoa; phylum Mollusca; class Gastropoda; family Planorbidae; genus Bulinus; species Bulinus truncatus. Next base: position 5,430,486 of record JAGDYQ010000006.1, read on the forward strand.
ACCGCCGGGCAGGAGTTCGACAGGGAGACGATATCGCAGGTGTCCTTCATGGTCATGGCCACCGACGGGGGAAAGAGAACCGGCAACGCCTCGGTCGTCGTGGATATTATTGACGTGAACGACGAGAGGCCGTATTTCATCTCGCCCTTGGTCTTCCAGATAGCCGAGAATCTACCCGCCGGCACCAAAGTGGACACTCTTCAAGCCAGGGACAATGACTTCGGCCAGAATGCGGAAGTCTTCTTCATGATCCCGGAAGATCATTTCAAAAGTAACGACGTACCCGCGCCCTTCGTTGTCATTTCCAATGGCATCATTCGCACGGACAGCATCCTCGATAAAGATAAGCAGGACACGTATAAATTCCCGGTCATGGTGAAGGACAGAGGTCATCCGCCTCTGAGCGCGACGGCCACAGTTACAATTCACGTGGTAGACTCCAACGATAACGCGCCTGTGTTCATCTTCCCTTCCCGCTCCAACAATACTATTAAGCTTAGGTCTGACGCTCCTGTAGGGGCCGTTGTGGTCAGACTGACGGCGACGGATGCAGATAAGGGCATCAACGGGAAGCTGAGGTACACACTCGGCCCCGGGAACTACGAAAACGCCTTCGTGCTGAAGTCTCACGAGTCGGGCGAGATGGTGGTCAACAGGGAGCTGGCCCTCCTGCAGGACAGCGTCTTCAAGCTCAACGTCTCCGTCCACGACCTGGGGATCCCGTCCAGGGAAGCGCACGCCGTGCTGACCATTCAGGTGGACTACACGGAGGGGCACGTTCTGAGCAGGTCGAGGCAGGCCGGAAACGGGAACTCCACTTTCATGTTCGGCGATGACGACATCAAGTACATCATCATCGCCGGCGTGGTCGGCGGCATCACGGTGGTCATCTCCATCATCATCGTCACCATCATACTGCGCCTGAGGCGCTCGGACAACAGCAGCAGGACTTCCGTGCTGACCGGCGTCCAGGAGCAGGGTGACGGGCGACACTTCGACAAGCAGATGTGGCAGAGCGTGCCGGTGGATGACGTCACTCCGACGGAACCGGAAGAAAAGAAGTTGGGCAATATGTCGCTGAAAGGCGGCGGACCGGACTTCGAGCCCAAGTCTTGCAACGGAGATATGTTGCCCAAAGGCAATAATGATCTTATAGACCCTTACAGCAGGAAGCACGGTCCTGAACCCTTTCACGGCCAGCCTCAGCTGTACACGTTCAAAAAGGTAGGAACACTTTTTTCATTGATGTTGTCTATTTTTAAATTCATCTTGAATTACACAATCATCAACAATATACTTTAAAATAATAGATTAACTGGGTCAAATTACTTCGATAAATATCATAACAATGGGAATTCACGTAATAACAGACGTACAAAACAGTAATGTGGCAATATCAGATGAGTTGTTTAGTTTTAACAATGTTTGAAATTCAAATAATAGATCAAGGATGTTTATCCTTTGTCTCTGATGTTATACTGATCTCATTTTATGTCGTAATTTAGACAATAACACTCAACAGCCCCATTGCGTCGTGTTCAAACCTTAATCAAAGTCCTCTTCTTTGTCTTAACAAATATATTTTAAAGAAAATATTTTTTTTTTTTTTAAAAAGTCATAAAATTTACAAAGAATTTACGACTGTGTAAATTTTTTTTCGTCAGTTTTCTTAAAAATGCTGTTTAACGATTGTTTTGATATTTAAATGAAAAAATAAAATGTGCAAAATAAATAAATAAGCATATAAGACAATGAAAACACCAAGCTGTGTTTACAATATGTCGGCATGTAATGTAATCCAGTCTCTAATGTAATCTCGTTGTAAGGTGTCCAGTGTCGCATTGAACGGAGATTCCAGGTTAAGTTTCTATGGAGAGAAAAATTTTAAAAAATGTGTTTTTTTTTTCTAGTAAACATCTTGCAATTTACAGAAGCCTTTATTAAACCCTATCATCACACGATTTACAGAAGCCTTTATTAAACCTTATCATCGCACGATTTACAGAAGCCTTTATTAAACCTTATCATCACACGATTTACAGAAGCCTTTATTAAACCTTATCATCACACGATTTACAGAAGCCTTTATTAAACCTTATCATCACACGATTTACAGAAGCCTTTATTAAACCTTATCATCACACGATTTACAGAGAAGAGAAATTATCTGTCTTGAGATTTAGATGTGAAATGAACAGTCAGTGCTACAGGGCCCCTTTGAAAGGACCCCGCAAACCACAAATGTGGATCTTTTATTTTTTGTCACTTTTTCTAGGGGCCAATGTTTATGATTCATTGATTTAATTCGTCAAATTAAAAACTATAATATGATAACTGTAACATCGTTTATATTATGAATTATTATTATTGATGAATGAAAACTTGATCAATGATGTAACTATTATCAATTATAACTTAAAGAATGGCTCATAAAATCATACAATTATTAACATATTGATATTGAGGGACGGCTGGCTCTACATCGCTCGGCTGTCGACATGAGAGTACAGGGTTCGATCTTCGGTGAGAACCAGTGCAATGTTTTCCAGGTCCAGATAAAAGTTGGCCAAAGTCCCCACAAGTCCACCCAGCTTTAAATGGCTACTTAACTTTAATTGGGGAAGTAAAGGCGGCCGGTCTTTGTGCTAACCACACAATCCCTTCATATTGCGAGGTTACAGAAACAGATGAACTCTACACTCCATCTGACACGATGATACTTTACTTTTTTTTTTACTTTTGATGTTGATTTAAAATTGCAAGAGGAACCAAATATCAAGTTTCACTTTAATGTTCTCTGTGTGTGTCATATTTTAAAATCTGGTCTGTAAACAAACAAACGTCTTCGTACATTGATAAAAACTTTTTTTGTTTCATGGCGACCCCCATTTCTAATAAACTTTGAGAACTCAGTCAAAATGTTAATGACATTTTGTCATTTCCGTCCTGGCATCAGTCATGACAGTCATGTTGATGACTTCAAACAACCCTACTTCCTTACCATAAATAAACAGCACCCACCACCACCAACCCACCAGAAACTAAACACCATTGAAGATAACCATGTGACCTAATTTGATATCGCAGAACATAATGTTATAAAAAAATATGATACAGAGACATATCAAGTAAATAGTCGGTTAATCGAACTAACCGGACAGTTTACTGATCGGTCAAAGAATTGTGCCCCGATCAATATAATCGAACCGGACAATGAACAGAGATCGGTTAACGAACTTTTTTTCCCGAAACACAGCTCCAGAAGCCTTGATCAGAATTATAACCTGAAGAACGTTAACCGGCGACTGAAGTTTATGTCAATGTTTGGTCAATATTATGTCTATTTGGCTCATTTTTTGTACTTCTTAGAAAACTGATTGACACGAGTGTCCAATATTTAGTGTGTTATTAAATGTGTGTTGTTATCTGTGCGTTGTTATTATGTGTGTTGTTATTATGTGTGTTGTTATGTGTGTTATTATATGTGTGTTATTATATGTGTGTTGTTATGTGTGTTGTTATATCTGTGTTGTTATGTGTGTTGTTATATGTGTGTTATTATATGTGTGTTTTTATTATGTGCGTTAATATTGTTGAGGATCCCGGACGAGCCCCCAGATGTTGAGGATCCCAGACGGGCCCCCAGATGTTGAGAGCCCCTTTGAGGGTATCCTTGGCTTGTTGCTAAGAGTATGAGGGCTGACCCAATGATGACTCGTATTTGTATTTGTGTTTCTGCCACACACCCAGTCTCACCAACAATTAGACGTATAACAAGTGATGAATAATCAATTCCACAAGCGTGTGTACAACACTAAGATTTGTTTTTTATACAAAGGCACCAGTCCGTAATAGGGATCTGATGACTTGTCAAAAGCAAAGATAATTCAAATTGAAGCAAATAATCCAATATAAAATGAATGATGGGAACAAATGCGTTATCGCTAGTTAATTCTCTCTCTCTCTCTCTGTCTCTCTCTCTCTCTCTCTGTCTCTCTCTCTCTCTCACTCAGAGACACAACCATCGACTCGGTCGCTACTAAGACCCTCCGTCGAATGTCCGCGAATCTATATTTCATTCTTCATATCCCTTTCTCCCACGTGACCCTTAGCCAATCAAATATAATATAGGTTTCTTTCAAACTTTCAAATTAGGGGGTGGATCCTAGATGAGTAGGGGGGGGAGGGGAGAAATACGCCGTATAGACAAAGACCTTAGTAACTGGACATCGAGCGGGTCGCTGTCCCTTTGAAGAAGCCGACCGGAGAATAGTAGTCCGGTGGTCAGAGAATATTCCCAGCGAGGAATGTAACGTGTTTCTGTTACCTCCCTGCCTCGTACGCCTTCCGCTGTCCACCTGGCTGATGACGTAATTACGGGGGTGGGGTAAAAAGGGGGAAACTGGAGCACGGGAACGTATATTACTATACGTGGTATAATATACACCTTAACGTTAGTAATATTATTAAGTTAAGGGTTGGAGTAAGGGGATAGTTTCGACATATTAGTCACAACCCGTGACATCACCCCACAACCCAAACAAAACTATAGGGGTGACGACACCGTAGTAGGTGAGGCCATTACATAACATAAACCAATTATAATAAAAAAAAAAATAAAATAAAAAAAAAAAAAACGAGTCCTTTCCATATGTTAGGACTAGAACAAAGGGCTAATTAACCCGGGGTCATACATAAGCATATGTGCCTGTAACTATCTTTAAATCTCTTTGTATAAAAATACCCCAGACAAATGGAGGATCACATTGGAATAACACAAAAAGAAAACTTATCTTAGTAACCCTGACCACAACATAATGGATAGGGCCAGTGGGTAAAAACATATATACTTAAATAACCCAAAAATAAAATAGAACAATTACAGCGGCGTATAGCAAGATGGTGCCAGCCGGACATATGGTCTGGCCAAAACAAGTTGGTCCAGAGATAAATAAAAGGAAAATAGTGAACACTCTTTCCTCCGAAAGGTGGCGCTTAAAACAAAATTAATTGTATCAGTAAGCAGTTACTGGATACGAAATAGGGTAAGCAAGATAGTCTCCCTTTGAAGGGATGACTTTACATTGATAGATACAACAGCGTCACAACATTGAATCTGAAATTGAGAGGAAACCATGCATACATGAATAATATAAATGACATAACTACATTCACCCGACATTCACTCACTCTAGGCAAGCCATCCAATAACCTCGCTAAGAGTGGCCCTTTGTGAGTGAGCTCAAACCGACATGCAGCAGTCGACTAGCTATGCTGGGCACCGACTCATCAAATCTGCCCCTACATTATCCTTTCCTTTGATGCTGTGCACCACGTACCTATACTGCTGTAGGGCCATGGCCCACCGCATTACCCGATCGTTCTTCATTTTGCTCTCCGAGATAAAGAGGAGGGGTCTATGGTCGGTTTCGAGGGTGAATTCAGTGCCGTATAAGAACCTTTCTAACTTTTTGGTTGCCCACACAATAGCTAGGCCCTCGCGTTCTATGGTGGCATACTTCTTTTCCCTCTCGGTCAGTTTGCGGCTGATGTAAGTTATGGGGAACTTACCATCCGGGAACTCCTGGAGTACCACGGCCCCCAGCCCAGTGGCCGAGGCATCGGTCCTTAAGATGAACCGGCGTGTGAAGTCCGGCAGTCGGAGGAGGGGGGTCACTACTTAAAAGGGATTGTACAGTCTCTAAGGCCTTCTGGCAGCTGTCTGTCCATGTAACGTTGGTGGGGTAGCCCTTTCGGGTCAGGTCGGTAAGAGGGGCCGTCACGGCGGCAAAGTTCGGGACGAACCGACGATAGTACCCTATGAGCCCCATCAGGGCCCGGACCTGAGTTTTGGTCTTTGGTGTGGAGATCTTTAGAATCTCCTTCACTTTCCCCTGACCGGGTTTAAACCACCCCCACCCAAACGATAACCCAGGAAGTCGACGCCCTCGCCCCCAAGCATACACTTAACCGGTCGGGCTGTGAGCCCCGCATTACGCAGTCTGCTAAATACTTGTTCTAGGACTTGAAGGTGTTCCTCCCAGGTCTGTGTGCAGATGAATATGTCGTCTAGGTAGTTCACGACGCCCCCCAGCCCCCTCAATAGCTCCCTCATAAGGCGGGAAAATGTGGCCGGGGCGGTGACCAGACCGAACGGCATCACCCGCCATTGCAAGTGGCCCGCGGCGGTTTGGAAGGCGGTCATTTCACGTGCCCGGTCGCTAAGGGGAACCTGCCAGTACCCTTTACTGAGGTCTATCTCTGACAGGTACGTTGTCCCGTCCTGGGCTACCTCGGCTAGCAAGGCTTCTAGGTTTGGGAGGGGTTCCGCGTCGAAAACCGTGAGTTTATTCAACTTCCGATAATCTACGCAGAACCTATACGTACCATCCTTTTTCTTCACTAACACCACTGGGGAGGAGTAAGGAGACTGGAACCTCTCGATGACCCCCAGTCTAAGCATGTCCTCAATTTCCCTCTCAATGGACTGTTTGACCGCAAAGGGTGTGGGGTACATCGGCTGTCTGACAGGTTTGTCGTCTATCAGACGTATGTCGTGCTCGACCAAGTGAGTCCTACCGGGAAGATCAGTCAGGACGTCCGAGTAACGGTCGCAGAGTTGTTTTACCTCTTTGACCCGGGGCTCAGATAGCAGGGGGGAGATCACCACGTCAGCGGCCGTCTCTGCTCCCTGCCCTGGTAGCATTACTTCCCCTTCATCTGAGCTCTCCTCACTCAGGTCAATTATTGCCCCTGCAGCGAGAATACTTTCTTCCCCCTTTGATTTCACTTGGCCTCTGTCTGACCCTTCTATCCTCCCCTCTTCCACTGACCTCGCTTTGCTCGCAGGGCCCCCCATCAAATCCTCTGGGTCCCGGCTTATGTAAGCTTTTAACAGGTTCCCATGGAAAACCTTAGTCCCCTTGGGTAGTTGGAGCTGGTAGTCAAGGAGCCCCACCCTTTTGATCACTTGGTAGGGGCCCTTCCATTGCATGAGCAATTTATTTTTCTCATCCGACATGAGAATCAATACCTTATCACCTGGGGCAAACTCTCGGAGTCTAGTCTTCTGGTCAAAGTATTTGCGAGCCCTTTCACTGGCTCGGCTTAACTCTTGCTGGGCTAGTTGACAGGTCTCTTCCAGTTTGTTATGAAGGTCGACCACATATTGGTAGGTGGTTCGAACTTCGGTGGGTTCCTGCTCTTTGGACCATAGCTCACGGAGTATATGGCTGGGGCCCCTTACCTTCCGTCCATACAGCAGCTCAAAGGGGGAAAAACCTAGACTTTCCTGAGGGGCCTCCCTATAAGCGAACAACAGGGCCGGCAGGTACCGGTCTCAGTCTTTGGGCCTCTCCCAACACATTTTCCCCAGCATTGATTTCAGAGTGCCGTTGAACCTTTCGACTAGCCCATTACACTGGGGGTGGTATGGAGTGGTCAAGAGCTGGCGCATAGACAGTAGTCTCGATACTTCTCCCATCAGCTGGGATGTAAATTGGCTCCCTCTGTCGGACAATATTTCCTCTGGGACCCCTACCCGAGTAAATATTTCCACCAAGGCCTCTGCAACCCTCTCGGTATCAATAACTCGAAGAGGTACAGCCTCGGGGCGTAATCTACAAGGGTCAGAATGTAGCGGTTTCCCCTATCTGATGTGGGGTCGAAGGGGCCCACGATATCAACTGCTACTCGTTTGAAGGGGACATCTATGAGTGGCATGGTACCTAGTGGTAGTTTGCTAGTCTTCCCTTTAGGTGTGGTGCGCTGACACCGGCCACACGACCTACAATACTTCTTCACGTCGCCCCCTATACCTGGCCAAAAAAATTGAGATTGGGTCCTCTCAAGGGTCTTCTTTGCCCCCAGATGACCCCCGAAAAGGATCTCATGGGCCACTCTCATCGCCTCGCCCCTCTGCTCTTTGGGCACCACTAACTGGGTGGATGTCTCCCCCTTTTTACTTACCAGCTCTCTGTATAGCAGATCCCCTTTTATTGTATATCTCTCCATGTGACCCCGGTGGTTGTTGACCCTTCCACTTTCTGCCCATTCCCTTAACTTACGAAGGGAGGGGTCGTTTTGTTGCTGGAGGTGGAACTCAGAAGGGGTAACGGCTGATGCCGGGCACGGGGGCGTGGAGAGGGGTTTAACTGGCTTCATCTGTTTTCTCTCCTGCTCCCTGGTCATCACCGCACAGTTAGTTGGACCTTCCTCTGAAAGGTTCAGGGGCGTTGGGTCGGGTGTAGTGGATTGGATTTCCCCTCCCAGTCAGGGTTGGGTGAAAAGGGGCGTCAAGCCCCTGGTATATTGCCGATAATGAGGTCATAGAGGGGCTCATCTAGTGCCCATGCTTCCAACTGCCCCACGTAATACGGCGTGTCTACTTGTACCACAACGACTAGGGTCTCAAATACGCCCCCGTTAATGGTATTCAACTGGCCCCTCCGTCCAGTTCTGCCCTCGATCGGTACTAAGGAGGTCCGGACCACGACCCCCCAGCATCCCGAATCCCTTAGGACCTGCACCGGTTGTCCGTTAACAAACCCTTTTGAAAGTGGAGAAGTGTCCTCATATGTGACAGCAGCCCCTACCTCAGTTACCTGTTCTCCCTCACGATCCGACGTTGCTGTGGCCTGGGGCGGGGTGAGAGGGGATGCTGATCTTACTGCCCCCATCGGACTGACCTTCCGCTGTGGGCACCTTCCCGACTAGTGTTCGGGTGACCGCACGTGAAGCAGGACATTCTCGGTCTCCAAGGGCCCCCGGTGTCTGGCCTAGGAGGAACATTGGGCCTCCCATTACCTTTAGGGGCCTCTGGTTTGGGTCCCTCCTTTTTAAAGGGTACAGTATGGGGTTCCCTGTAGGTTGTTTCCCTTCGAGGGCCCCACCTTGTGGGTTCTACCCCTTTGCCTACATGAGCTTCCCTGTAGTTTTCGGCCAAGGTGAGCATCTCGTCCCATGTCCCAGGCTTACGCTCCTTTAGGAACACCTGTAGCCCACTAGGGGCCCCGTCCATCAACTGCTCTTTGAGCAGGAGGTCCATCACACCATCAAAGCTATGCTCTGTCCCACTGAGCTCAACCCACCTCGTCAGGAGGTCGGCTAGACGTGCACCAAATAGGGGGTAGGTCTCCCCTCTTTCTAAATGGGCCCCCCTAAACTTTCGTCTAAAGCTTTCCTCCGTATAGTCGTATGACTTTAGGAGGGCAGCCTTCAATGAGTCAAAGTCATTTGCCTCGTTAGCCGTCAAGCGGGTAGCTGTCGTCAGGGCCCGTCCCGTGAGCAGTGATGTCAAGCAGGGGGCCCACTCATGTCGTTCCCAACCCGCGGACAGAGCGTATCTTTCAAACCTACGAATGTAGGCGTCTATATTGTCCGTCTCGTCAAGTTTGGGGAGTTTGGGTTTGGAGGATGTCGTTGACTGACTGCTTGGGGTTGGGCTTGCCGGCCCCACTTCCCTCTCTAACCGTGCTAGGGCCACCTCTTTATCTGCTGCTACTTTAACTGCCTCCTGCTCGGCAGCTATTCTAGCCAACTCAACCTCTCTGTCGTGTTTTGCGCGTTCACCTTCTGCTTCGTGCCTAGCACGTTCAGATTCTGCTTCCCTATCAAGCCTAGCTCGTTCAGATTCTGCTTCCCGTTCTAGCCTAGCCTCTTCCACCTCTCTATCCCTTTCGCATTTAGCGTGTTTTATGGCCGTATTAACATCGCACCCCAAGCCTATGAAGTACGTACTCCTCCATAGACTTCATGGTTGGTGATGCTAATACGAGCCTAAGATGAGTAACGGTTAACCCAGACAAAGCTCGCCGTGCAGCTTAACACGCAGTCAGAGCACTCACAAATGATCACAATCAAAGAAGTGTATTAAAATGGCTTACCTTGACGCTTCCTCCCTCCTTTCACCAGAATCCGAAATATCCTCCACCGTACACAATCTTACACACATGCATAAAGTCTATAGTCTAAATGTTATTTATTCGCCGATAACAGTGCGGCTTTTTCTTTTACTGTCTTGTTGACTTCGTCTGTACTTTCCCTCGGACGATGTGAGTAAGCGTGGCACTTACTGCTCCTGTTTCAAAACGGCCGAGTCCACTGAATGACTGGCCTGTTGAAGAATTGTAGACTTCTGGTTCTCTCCGACAATACACGTGAGTGAACGTAGCGTTTATTACTCACGTATCAAGCCGGCCAAGTCTGATGAGGACCTGGCCTGTTGGAGAATTGTAGACTTCTGGTTCTCTCCGACGATACACGTGAGTGAACGTAGCGTTTATTACTCACGTTTCAAACCGGCCAAGTCTGATGAAGAACTGGCCTGTTGGAGAGTTGTGGCAGAGATTAAGCACCCCGAGTCTATTGTTGAATCAGCTTCGGCCCCGCCTGGTTATTGGAGAATACAACTTCAGGTGAAGGTTCGATCCCGAGACGAGCCTCCCAGATGTTGAGGATCCCGGACGAGCCCCCAGATGTTGAGGATCCCAGACGGGCCCCCAGATGTTGAGAGCCCTTTGGAGGATATCCTTGGCTTGTTGCTAAGAGTATGAGGGCTGACCCAATGATGACTCGTATTTGTATTTGTGTTTCTGCCACACACCCAGTCTTACCAACAATTAGACGTATAACAAGTGATGAATAATCAATTCCACAAGCGTGTGTACAACACTAAGATTTGTTTATTATACAAAGGCACCAGTCCGTAATAGGGATCTGGTGACTTGTCAAAAGCAAAGATAATTCAAACTGCAGCAAATAATCCAATATAAAATGAATGATGGGAACAAATGCGTTATCGCTAGTTAATTCTCTCTCTCTCTTTGTCTCTCTCTCTCACTCAGAGACACAACCATCGACTCGGTCGCTACTAAGACCCTCCGTCGAATGTCCGCGAATCTATATTTCATTCTTCATATCCCTTTCTCCCACGTGACCCTTAGCCAATCAAATATAATATAGGTTTCTTTCAAACTTTCAAATTAGGGGGTGGATCCTAGATGAGTAGGGGGGGGGGGAGGGGAGAAATACGCCGTATAGACAAAGACCTTAGTAACTGGACATCGAGCGGGTCGCTGTCCCTTTGAAGAAGCCGACCGGAGAATAGTAGTCCGGTGGTCAGAGAATATTCCCAGCGAGGAATGTAACGTGTTTCTGCCTCGTACGCCTTCCGCTGTCCACCTGGCTGATGACGTAATTACGGGGGTGGGGTAAAAAGGGGGAAAACTGGAGCACAGTAACGTATATTACTATATGTGGTATAATATACACCTTAACGTTAGTAATATTATTAAGTTAAGGGTTGGAGTAAGGGGATAGTTTCGACATATTAGTCACAACCCGTGACAAATATTCACACACAAATTTGATCTATGGACTCAATGAACATCGACAGTGTGTATTTATCCAAGATGGACATTTTAAAGTCCATCGATTCTTGGTCTCACATTGACCCTATTTTTATTGTCCTTCATATAACGACCCTTGCACCGAGCTGTGTCATCCAGTCTACATGTTTCTTTTATTTTGTTGTTTTGTTTTGCTACGTAGACTTGAACAGATAGAACCAAATCTCACTGACATAGAGTTGGAGATAATAATAATAACAATAATGTATTCTGTAGATTTCAATATATCAACAACTAACGTTAGTATGTTAGTAATGGTTACCTTGAATGTCTATCAGTGTACTCGGCACTGTGTGTATGTGATCTGTGACAGTTTTCTCACATTCTATTAATTAATTGAATTACGTAAGGTAAAAACGATTACAGTGTAATTCTGGCCAGGTAACTGAAAAAGTCACTAAATTAATGTTCCTCATTCTTGGATAATGAATGAAGGCTGTCGTCTGCCAACTAAACTGGTACTGACTTTGACACTCTCTCAGACGTCTGTCCTCAATTCTACGTGATTCCCTAGTGAAGACATCGGTAGGCACCTTGAAAAAAAACTGGACTTCCAACGTGCCGGGAAAGTCCAATTTCTGGCTTCCTCTGATGAGGACTGTTTAAAAAACATTTAATGAGTCCAGGACAGACAGAAATGAGAAAAAAAAACAACCTTTTGAACGGTCTCCCCCCCCCCTTCCCTTTATAACCCTGTGGACGGTCCCCCACATTTCACTTTCTTTGACCCCCCAACCCCTCCACTCCAACTCCCTTACTTCCACCAAGAGGACGTAGAAAATTACGAAACCAACGGGTAGAATCTAAAAACAAAACAAACAAAAAAAAAAAACACAGAAACGAAACAAACAAAAAAAACCCACGTAATGGAAGTGAACGACGGAAGGAGAGTTTCTCTTCACGTCGTCTTCAATAAAAACTTTTTTTTTTCTTTCTTTCTTTCTTTCGCGCTGACCACCCAATGTGAACATTAGTAGCGATCTTTATGTCAGATTCATGGCCTTCAATCCGTCCTGCTTTTTCTCCATGATGACCACATAAACCTGTCTAAAGCCTGGCACAACTGTAGATAACGTCCATGTGCGGAAACGGCAGACGGATTAAATAAAACAATGGGGCGTGGTGGGGGGGGGGGGGGGGAAGGACAACAGGGAAGGAATACAGAAGCAGGAAATCTTGAAGGAGATGGTTTTGTACAATATAATCATCTTCTATTATGGGTGTTTCCTTTTAATGATAACAAAAATAACAATAGCATGACAATGTAATAAAAAATGCAATCATAATTTTAATAAATGTAAAAAAAAAAGAAGACAAGTGTGAAAAGTAAATATCTTACTTTTTCAGGAAATGGAATTAAAAAACGAATATGTCAAATACAGGCATTGTATATCTACCTATGTCACATGACTTATGTTACATGACCCATGTCACATGACTTATGTCTTAAACTTGCACACACAAAATTATTTAAATCTATCAAAGAATCTCGCAAAGTTTTGTGATAAAATATCGTTTTTTTTTAAACAAAAGGGTGAATTATATTCTTCAAAAAAAAAAAAAACGAGTGTATTTAGTCATTCCAACAAGTTCATCTCATTTAACCACTGTATAACTTTATCGCTTAATTAAAGACAGATGCATTTGGATATTCACTTATTAATGATGTCATCTGTTTCTTTTTTTTCACACACCTCAGCTACTTCCACATTCATGCACACACGAAACTCATGGGGATCCATTCATTGTACAGTCTTTTATTTTTCTAACCATCTGGATCAGTAATATATCTGAATCGATAATTAAGAGAAAAATAGGTCATTATATCGGATTCGGTAAACATAGGTCATTATATCGGATTCGGTAAAAATAGGTCGTTATATCGGATTCGGTAAAAATAGGTCGTTATATCGGATTCGGTAAAAATAGGTCATTATATCGGATTCAGTAAAAATAGGTCATTATATCGGATTCGGTAAAAATAGGTCATTATGTCGGATTCGGTAAAAATAGGTCATTGTGTCGGATTCGGTAAAAATGTGGGCAGCGCCCCGTTTCTATTTTATACTGACTCATCTGTTTTGTGAAAATGCAACACAAATTTGCTGCAGCAAAAATTGTGTACAAAGACCGATTACTTAGTACTAAATCATTGACCAATTACAAGGACAGCTACATAGTACAAAACCATTGACCAAGTACTAAGACAGCTATATACTACAAAAGCATTGACCAAGTACTAAAGCTGCTTCTTAGTACAAAATCTAGAATTACATCACTAACAAATGGAAGCGATAAATTGCGGCAAGACACTGGAAAGATCACGTGGTATCCTGTGGAGTCACGTGGTTTCACTCCGCTCCTCTTCCTGTGGAAGCCGGAATGAGGCTCAGAACAATTTGTCCCCTTCTGTTAAACATTGATTCTTCACACCGGCTGTGGTCGCTGCAGCAGACACCATTCACTCACCCCCTCTACCACCCACCAGACGCTCATCTCTGGTGTTTTAATTTGACTTTTTTTTTTTGAAGGACTTAGTGATTCCTACCTCATGTTCGACCACCCTCCGAAATCTCTTCTTCCTCCCTCCCTCCTTTACAGAATGTAATGTAAGAAGATATTCTTTCGTTGTTACATGTGTTTGAAGGAGTGAGATCTTCATTTCAAGTGCTGGCTGCTTGGTAATGTTGAGAATAAGTCAATTATTGGGACAATAGAATTGTTTACAGTCAATCTGTTTTAAAATGTTCGTAGTTAGTTAATAATTTACACAGCTATTTACAAATTTTAAGATTTATTATGATTAAGATGTAATGTTACTATTATAACATGTAATGTTTAGTCTAATTGTAGTTATTATTATTAAAACGCTTTCAGAGGCGGAGCGAGGGAGGGGAGCAACGGGGAAAGTCATCATGCCCCGGGCGTTACTCACAAAAGGGCGCAAATGGTATATTTTACATATAATATATGGTTTTCGAATGGGGAGAGATGACGACGCTAAAAAGGTATTATACCCCGGGCGAAATTTAAGCTTGCTACGCCACTGACCTCTTTATAATACATGTATTTTTTTCTTAAAAGCTACCGTGATAAACACATCTTTACAGTAAAGCTAGACATGAACAAGTAAAATAAGAAAATAAAGAGTCAAAGAGTAAAGTTCGCCTTGTATGGTCATCAGTGCAGATAGAAGTGTAGAAGACGACCTGTTTCTGTAAACTCGTAATTGTGTGATTACATGTACTTCACCAACTTAAGTCAGGTATCCATTGGTTACATGTACTTCACCAACTTAAGTCAGGTATCCATTGGTTACATGTACTTCACCAACTTAAAAGTCAGGTATCCATTGGTTACATGTACTTCACCAACTTAAGTCAGGTATCCATTGGTTACATGTACTTCACCAACTTAAAAGTCAGGTATCCATTGGTTACATGTACTTCACCAACTTAAGTCAGGTATCCATTGGTTACATGTACTTCACCAACTTAAAAGTCAGGTATCCATTGGTTACATGTACTTCACCAACTTAAGTCAGGTATCCATTGGTTACATGTACTTCACCAACTTAAAAGTCAGGTATCCATTGGTTACATGTACTTCACCAACTTAAGTCAGGTATCCATTGGTTACATGTACTTCACCAACTTAAAAGTCAGGTATCCATTGGTTACATGTACTTCACCAACTTAAAAGTCAGGTATCCATTGGTTACATGTACTTCACCAACTTAAGTCAGGTATCCATTGGTTACATGTACTTCACCAACTTAAAAGTAAGGTATCAATTTAAAGCTGGGACATTTATCAAGCAACATTCGCCAGGAGATAGTTAGAAAATTTCTGTGGTTCTCACCGAAGAACGAGCCCAGAACTCTCAGGTCAAAAGTCGAGCGCTCTACACCACTAGGTAAAGGGGACGATGGTCGTGCGGTAAGGACCAAGGAAATTTTTCAGGTCTTGGCTCAAGCTTCCGATATATCTCCCGTGGTGCCTCCATGACACATGGTGGGGATGAATGAAGGGCACCATAAAAACCGTCCCATTAGTGTTTTATAGGATCTAAGAGATTTCATCTTATCCTTACAGGGACTTCACACACCACTAGGTCACCCGTCTCAGGAAATAAAGAATACTTTAGACTAACCAGCATTAGTTTTTTTTTTTGATTGTTCTAGAATCTGTCAGAAATAAAAAAAAAGTGTCGTTAATAGTTTATTTAAAGTCTCATACGAGGTTTGATAGAAAGTCAGTGCTGAGAAAAGGAAACTTGTTAGCTTAGAATCAATTAGACCTGCCCTCTCCATCATTAGGTACTTGACCAATGGTCTACCAACACGAGCTACTGATTATTTCAATTTACGCACACGAGCCTGTAGGTCGAGGGACCCACTACAACTCATCTGTCCATCCTCCATACAAATCTTTCCTTTTTTAAAGTATTTCTGATTCCTCCACCCTCTCTCTCTCTCTCTCTCTCTCTCTCTCTCTCTCTCTCTCTCTCTCTCTCTCTCTCTCCTCGAGTGTCCACTTGACGGATCAAACCCGCGCTCACCCTCAATGAACCACTTCCTTTCACGTCACTCTAGCCTCAGCCACCCCTGACGACTACAATGGCTGGGCTAATTAAATAATGCGCTCACCAAGAGTTCAATAATCTCTCCCTCCAGCTACTCCCTCTCTACGCCCTGTAGTAAGTTTTTTTTAGACATTTCACTATTCATAAGCGTGTTACACCTCCTTTTTTTTATGTTTCGACTGGTATGTACTGGCAGATCAATCCCAGCATTCCCTATAAAAAAGAAGGAAAAGAAAAAAAAATCTCACTTTCAGTTCAAATCAGCCTTTCATTTCCTTGAGACCATCTCGGTACCTCTCAAAGCTTCAATCTCCTTTCTATCTTCACCCCTCCCCCCTTCCTCATTTCCACTTTCTCTTTGTATTCTCTACGGTTTTATTTGTTGTGTACTTTTTGACATCTTGCACTTTGTATCAATCAGTTATAAAACCCATATTTCTGACATCTGGTTCAATCTATCTATCAATCAGTTATAAAACCCATATTTCTGACATATTTTTCTATCTATCTATCAGTTATAAAACCCATATTTTCGACATCGTGTCATGTCTTTCACTTAGTTATAAAACCCATATTTTCGACATAATGTTATATCTGTTTATAAAACCAATATTTTCGACATAATGTTATATCTGGTTATAAAACCCATATTTTCGACATAATGTTATATCTGGTTATAAAACCCATATTTTCGACATAATGTTATATCTGGTTATAAAACCCATATTTTCGACATAATGTTATATCTGGTTATAAAACCCATATTTTCGACATAATGTTGTATCTGGTTATAAAACCCATATCTTTTACATCTTGTTCTTTGAGAGTTCTTTCTATCATTCATTTATAAACCCATATTTTTTCTACTTGTTCCATCTGTCCGTCACTCACATATAGAACCCATATAAATTCCATCAGCCCCGGTGCTTACATGTCTTCCTCAGTACCCCCCCCCCCCCCGCCTAATACCAATGTTCCATTTCACCGTCCTTTACGAATCTTTTTTTTTTCCGTCTCTCTATCGCTTTCTTTTCTTTCTTTCTATTTTCTTCCGCGCCCTACCCCTTTTCTCAGTTCTCTCCATCCGGATGGTCGATAAAGCGCTAGCCGTGGCTAAAGATGGTCACTAATTCGATCAGAAACTGCCCACACCCGATTGGGTTTTGATATATGAGCGCGGACCAGCTAGCGGGGTGACGGGGATAGATGACCGGTATGAGTGGACATTTCACTGGAGATAGATGACCGGTATGAATGGACATTTCACCGGAGAACAAATATAGTTGACATATGCTATATGTATCACTAGTGAACACATATATGACATATGCGTCTCTGATGAACATATGCATCTGTCATATGCTGTACATTGATGTATGTAGGAATCTATGGTGAACAAAGATATTTGACATACGTTGTTTACTGATGTCTTTATAAGTGTCCAGCAGAGTTGACATACGTTATTTTTGGACATGCTCACATGTGAGGAAATATATATATGACATTCACTATTGGTAGACCGTGTGGTAGACGTTATATTCATATCTTTAACCTATTGTACTGTACACGAGACCTTATTTTCTCTTAACAGTCTTAGAAAAGAATAGAACCGTCTCACAGACTCACACCAAGTAGGTATCAGGATTATGTAAATTGAAAGGACATTTAGCCTGTAATCCCTGCATACATAATAATTCATTAGTCCCACTTTCTACATCAGGGTAAATAGCAATTTGAGTACATCTGGCTGTTTAGATTACAATGTTTTTATTTACCAATGAAACAAAAAAAACAAAGCCGATAAACCTTAAACAAGCAACGAAGTTGACAAAGTACTGTATTAGCTGAAGTAAGTTGACAAAGTACTGTATTAGTTGAAGTAAGTTGACAAAATACTGTATTAGTTGAAGTAAGTTGACAAAGTACTGTATTAGCTGAAGTAAGCTGACAAAGTACTCTATTAGTTGAAGTAAGTTGACAAAGTACTGTATTAGTTGAAGTAAGTTGACAAAGTACTGTATTAGTTGAAGTAAGTTGACAAAGTACTGTATTAGCTGAAGTAAGCTGACAAAGTACTGTATTAGTTGAAGTAAGTTGACAAAGTACTGTATTAGTTGAAGTAAGCTGACAAAGTACTGTATTAGCTGAAGTAAGTTGACAAAGTACTGTTTTAGCTGAAGTAAGTTGACAAAGTACTGTATTAGCTGAAGTAAGTTGACAAAGTACTGTATTAGTTGAAGTAAGTTGACAAAGTACTGTATTAGCTGAAGTAAGTTGACAAAGTACTGTATTAGTGGAAGTAAGTTGACAAAGTACTGTATTAGTTGAAGTAAGTTGACAAAGTACTGTATTAGTTGAAGTAAGTTGACAAAGTACTGTATTAGCTGAAGTAAGCTGACAAAGTACTGTATTAGTTGAAGTAAGCTGACAAAGTACTGTATTAGCTGAAGTAAGTTGACAAAGTACTGTTTTAGCTGAAGTAAGTTGACAAAGTACTGTATTAGCTGAAGTAAGTTGACAAAGTACTGTATTAGTTGAAGTAAGTTGACAAAGTACTGTATTAGCTGAAGTAAGTTGACAAAGTACTGTATTAGTGGAAGTAAGTTGACAAAGTACTGTATTAGTTGAAGTAAGTTGACAAAGTACTGTATTAGTTGAAGTAAGTTGACAAAGTACTGTATTAGCTGAAGTAAGCTGACAAAGTACTGTATTAGTTGAAGTAAGTTGACAAAGTACTGTATTAGCTGAAGTAAGTTGACAAAGTACTGTATTAGTTGAAGTAAGTTGACAAAGTACTGTATTAGCTGAAGTAAGTTGACAAAGTACTATATTAGCTGAAGTAAGTTGACAAAGTACTGTATTAGTTGAAGTAAGTTGACAAAGTACTGTATTAGTTGAAGTAAGTTGACAAAGTACTGTATTAGTTGAAGTAAGCTGACAAAGTACTGTATTAGTTGAAGTAAGTTGACAAAGTACTGTATTAGTTGAAGTAAGTTGACAAAGTACTGTATTAGCTGAAGTAAGTTGACAAAGTACTGTATTAGCTGAAGTAAGTTGACAAAGTACTGTATTAGTTGAAGTAAGTTGACAAAGTACTGTATTAGTTGAAGTAAGTTGACAAAGTACTGTATTAGCTGAAGTAAGTTGACAAAGTACTATATTAGCTGAAGTAAGTTGACAAAGTACTGTATTAGTTGAAGTAAGTTGACAAAGTACTGTATTAGTTGAAGTAAGTTGACAAAGTACTGTATTAGTTGAAGTAAGCTGACAAAGTACTGTATTAGTTGAAGTAAGTTGACAAAGTACTGTATTAGTTGAAGTAAGTTGACAAAGTACTGTATTAGCTGAAGTAAGTTGACAAAGTACTGTATTAGCTGAAGTAAGTTGACAAAGTACTGTATTAGTTGAAGTAAGTTGACAAAGTACTGTATTAGTTGAAGTAAGTTAGCAAACAAAACACTGTATTAGCTCATGCAAGATAGTTAATAAAATACTATGCCAGCAAAAGTTGGATAGTTGGCAGTACGTTTTACATCACCTAATTCTGGAAAGTTAATAATTTTTTACAATATCATGAGACATGATTGTAGCTCGCCACGTCACGTGACAGGCTAGAGCAGAGGTTCGAGTAAGCCGATTTGTAGGCACTGATTGAACCCAAACTTAACAGTTACCCTAGTAGATGCATACACTAAGTACTTTGTTTACAGTACTATAGTACTACACTACTATATACTCTGTAGCACTGGTACCCAAAGTTTGGGTCGTTAGAAAACGATTAGGTTTCTTTTTTGGGTCGTGAATCATACAAACCTGAGAACCACTAATATCTAGTAATTAAGGTTTTGTTTTTTAATATGTGAAAATAGTCTGGCATTCTATGAACTCACAGCCCTGGTATGTTTTCTATGACACAGCTGAACAAGTACCGCTTAAAACAACACCACCTTCACACACAAAGAGACACACACACACTCAAACATACACATATACACACACATACACACACACACATACACACATAAAAACACACACTCATACAAGCACATACACACACACATATACACACATACATACAAACACACACAGACAGTGTGCAAGGTTCAGGTCTACCAAGAGTTAATGAACTGTTACAGCCTGGCATGCGCAGTCGTTTCAACATCTCCAGACTAAATACACGGACTGTCGTTTGTAAATCAAAACTGTTGACCAACATAAGACTTGAAGGAAACTTTGAATGGATAGGTCCGTTAACTGGGATGGAAGGAAGAAATGATTTAGAATGGTAGGGATGGACTGGTATGTGTGTGAGTGTGTATGATGGTGAGTAAAGTGGAGAGAGTGAGTGAGTGAGAGAGATAGAGAGTGAGAGAGAGTGATAGAGAGTAGAGGAAAACATGTGATTAAAAATTGAGAGAATCTTTATTTAAAAAAAAATTCTGACTCACTGTTACAAGTTGTTTAATTTGTATCAGCAAGTCATTTTTTCCCCTTCCAAACCCTCCCTTCTCAATCAATTTTTTTTTCAATTTTCCTTTGGTGCCCCACCCCCCCCACCCCCTTCTACCTCCCCATCCCCCCCCCCCAGCTTCCAATCCTTCAGCTCATTCTCCTGCTCCCTGGGCGTTTTTCTGATACCGTAAAAAGCTTTTCCACATAACTGCACCCAAAGCAGTGCCCCTGAATGTTTTCTTCACAGGAAGTTGACGCTATGATGTAAGGTTGTCTTGGTGATCTGACTGGCGGATGTTGAATGACGTATTGAAGACATCTTTTACTTGATGGGATGTGAGCTGCTTGTGTGTGTGGCTGTGTGGAGGGGGTGTGGTGTAAGAGGGATGATGTGGAGTGTAGGGTTGTGAATGGAGAATGCAATTTCAAGATGGCCGGTCTTTTTTTTTTTTTTCGTCTTCTAAATTATGATTATTGAAACATAATAGAACAAGATATGACGTATTGTTATCACACAGAATCAGATGGGGGTGAAATATATTTAATTAATATCTGTACTCTGCAAAACCTTTGCATAGAGTTATATTCCCTTAGGTTTTATCAGTAGGCTAGGTTATTTTTTGGTTTCGGACAGATCCGATTTTTTCATGATTTTATTGAGACGTGGGGATGACGCCATTTTGAATTCTTGATTTCTACTTTCGATATATCGCAGACGCGAGACCGCTATTATTTATAAAGATGTTAGCCATGGTGTAAATGCATATGTATATATTTCAAACAGCCAAAATAGGCGCGCCATTTTATAAGGCGACATGTGGCTAGGTGTGCACGCTTTAGGCGGGAAATTTTGATTTTTTGTTTACGTTGTTTGTTTTTGATAACGATTTTGTGTTTAGGCTGCTGTTTTTAGGCTGTGCTGTTTAGGCTGTTTTGTTTAGGCTGCTGTGTTTAGGCTGCTGTGTATAGACTGCAGTGTTTAGGCTGTTTAGGCTGATGGGATGATTGCGTTGACTAGGTTTGTGCCTTTAAGTTAAAGTCTAGAACGTATGTTGCATCAAGCATGCTTTGAGATTATTAAGTTTTTGATTAAAATGAATTTGCTTTGTACCCAGAGAGTATCTGTTCTGTTAAAATGGAGTAGCCCAGTGGTTCATGTACTCTTCCCGTTTCACTATAACAACTGTTTCGTTTTTCGACACCCACAACTGCAATCAAAATAAATCGAATTTGTGTAGGCCTACGGTGAATTCACCAAATTGAATCATTTAAAAAATACTTTGAACTAAATTTCTGGTCATCCGGAGGGGGCGGGGGAGAAGGTCTCAGTTTTTTTTTTATGTAACACTATTTTAAATTAAAAGACCCACACACCCAAAAAAACTTGTGCACATCACCAAACTGGCGGGGGGGGGGAGGGGAGAGGAGAGTGTGATGTGTATGTGTGGAGTGATTTTGTTTGGGATGACCAGAAGTGTATGGTTGCGAAGGGAGAAAGCCAATGTGTGTGTGTGTGTGTGTGTGTGTGCATGCGTGTGTGTGTAAAAGTGTGAACAATCCTCGGCGTCCGCCATATTTGTCCTTATTATTCACATTGGTTACGCCTATGTGACGAGGGGGGGGGGAGAGGGGGGGGGAACAATGGGTAATGAACAAGATTAAAGGAAACTGAGATCTGGAAGAGTGGGCTCTAACAAAGTTATCGGCGAGTTTCTCCCCTTTCTTTGGTCAATGGATCTCGCCTCACAAAAGAGGGCGTCTCCTCCACTAACGCTCCTTTATATTTTATTTGCGTTTAATATGTTAATGTTGTTTAGGTGGGAGGGTGGGAGAGGGAGGGGGTGCCAAGGTCGTCTCTGGCATTACACCGCCGCTAAAAAAAAATGAACTCGCGAGGTATAAATGACAATCTGCGTGGGTTCTGGTTTGATACTCACACGTCTCTCTCTCTCTCTCTCTCACACACACCTACGCACACACACACACACACACACACACACACACACACACATACACACGGCTCGTATACACACAAGGAACAAAAATCATTATTCTCGGTCGGATATTTCCTGGGCAAAAAGAAATAGGACAACTGTCAAGACAATAGGACAACTGCCAAGACAACAGGACAACTGTCAAGACAATAGAACAACTGTCAAGACAATAGGACAACTGTCAAGACAACAGGACAACTGTTAAGACAATAGGACAACTGTCAGGGCCACAGGACAACTGTCAAGACAACAGGACAACTGTCAAGACAATAGAACAACTGTCAAGACACTAGGACAACTGTCAAGACAATAGGACAACTGTTAAGACAATAGGACAACTGTCAGGGCCACAGGACAACTGTCAAGACAACAGGACAACTGTCAAGACAACAGGGCAACTGTCAAAACAACAGGACATCTGTCAAGACAACAGGACAACTGTCAAGACAACAGGAAAACTGTCAAGACAGGGCTAGGGTTACAGTACACTGAGAAGGTATACAGTAGATTGAAGCTATAACTGAAGGTGATTTTTTTTTGGGGGGGGGGGTTGCTGGTGTGGGGGAGGAGGTATGGAAGGGCTGAAAGAGTTATTGTGAAATGAATGCATCAAATCAAGCAGTAAATAGTGTCACGTGATTAGACTTAAGGGGATGACAAGACCCTAGCTGGCCCCTTTATTTAAAAATGTAATTATTACTGGTCATGATAGTAGTAATTTCATAAGGATTTCAATGGTGAACTCGGAGATAGTCGTGGCTCAGTTGAAATTATAACGAAGTGGTCTTTGTCATGGCTCAGTTGAAGTTATAACGAAGTGGTCTAAATCTGGTCATGGCTCAGTTGAAGTGATATTGTATAACGAAGTGTCTATAATTCTTTTCAGAGCTCAGTTTCCACCAATAGCTAAATGGTTGGGGCCCCTGGCCTGTGTAGGTAGCACCTATTCAGTGGCGTATGCAGGGTGGGGCAGAGAGGAAGGTCGGCCCCCCGACACTTGCAATGGTGACATTTTATACACTTACGTAATTTTTTTCACAGTAAAGGGGCGACTTTTGTACAGTCCGCCCCGGGCGGCAAAAACACTTGCTACGTCATCTTCGCACCGTGTCACAAGTCTTATCTCTCTATCCAACACTTGCTACGCCATCACTGCACCGTGTCACAAGTCTTATCTCTCTATCCAACACTTGCTACGCCATCACTGCACCGTGTCACAAGTCTTATCTCTCTATCCAACACTTGCTACGCCATCACTGCACCGTGTCACAAGTCTTATCTCTCTATCCAACACTTGCTACGCCATCACTGCATCGTGTCACAAGTCTTATCTCTCTATCCAACACTTGCCACGCCATCACTGCACCGTGTCACAAGTCTTATCTCTCTATCCAACACTTGCCACGCCATCACTGCACCGTGTCACAAGTCTTATCTCTCTATCCAACACTTGTTCACATTTGTCTATGAATTCTTTCCTGTAATTCGTTTTCTTCGCTGCTTCTAAGTTAGCCGTGAAACGTCTTGTCATACAAAAAGAGTAAATTGAATAACTCAAAAAAATCGAACGTAAGTCCAATAATAGACCTACCTATGGGTGTCAATATTCAATGTTTGCACAGTGCACAGTGCACACATACACTCGTATATAAATGCCACTCGATAAGGTCTCGCCGTGTTCCCCCAACAGCCACACTTAGCTCCAAATACAAACGTCACCACCATGTAGAAACAAAATACAAGTGGTGAATGTAAGGAGAAGAAAAAAAAAAAGACTTGCGAATCTCAGCACAGGCAAGAGAAATAAATAGAAGAAAATGGGTTTGGATGAAAGGGGGGGGGGTGAGTACCTCGACCTCATTCTCATCTGTTTTTTTTTTTGGTTCACTCTTCAATCTCAACGCTCAGCTTCAAAACCAAGGTGGTGGGGGGGGGGGGAGAGATACAGAATGAAGTAGTAAATTGGTGCAGGGACGAAACGGGAGGAGGGTAGGGGTGTGTGTGGGGGGGGGGGGTGGGAGACAGGGATCAACAGAGTAGTACAAATAATGACCAGTACACTGCTATGTTGTGGAGCAGTGGACAGACAACAAGGAGAATACATCGGGAGGCTAGGGAGTAAGGAGGAAGGAAGGGGGGAGGGAGGGAGGGAGCGAGGATTCAATGCCTCCAGCTTGTAACTCTGCTATCTATTAATCTATGGTGCACCTATCAGCTATTTATCCTGTTTATATTTTCAGTATATCTGTCTATTGATCTCACTGTTAAATAAGTTGGTATGTCTGTCATTAACTATATACTATTTATCATCTATCTACCTATAATCTATTCCGTCTATTACAAATCTATCTATCTATCTATCTATCTATCTATCTATCTATCTATCTATCTATCTTTCTATCTATCTATTTATCTATTTATATTTTTTCTATCTACATGTCTATCCATCCATCCAGATATATATCTATATATTTACTATCAACTATGTATGCACGCTACATTTCAAATGAGTATAGTAAATCACTTAAACTCACATCATTAACTGCTCTGGCGATGGACTGATGGAAAGAAGTGCTGGATACAAAAAAAAATCTCTCCCCCACTGTAAGAATATTTCTAGATAAAATGCCATCATAATCTACTTTGCTGTATCTCCCTGACCCATCTAACAGCACGCCTCTCACCCCCCCACTCCATTAACTCAGTTCTCTACACCACCTCCAGCTCCCCCACCCCAACCGCCACCCCTACATTTCTATTCCACTCACCCATCATCACCCCACATCATACACACATATATATATATATAAATTGCATTGCATAAGATAGAGAGAGAAAAAAAAACGTGAGTAAATATAACCGCTACTGGTGTCCCACTGTGAGTCGTGATGACCTCATTTCTTGCTGCCATCTTCCTCTGTCCTGGTCCACTCCAGATTTTTTCTCCCTCCCACCCTCTTCTCCCCGTCGCTGTCTGTTCTCTCCTGATTTATCTCTATCCTAACCCCCCCCCCCCACCTTATTTTTTTTTATTTTCCTACTAGTCCCCCCCCCCATTCTGGTAATGGCGTCGGCCATTAGCGTTGGATTTAAAGGGGGTGTCACCGCCCGTGTACGGACTAGAAGCCAAACCGGAAGATTTAACCATAAACTTTTCGTAACATTCCGCGAGACTAGAAATGTTACTTCCGGTGAAGAGTCGATGAAGGAAAAAAAGAAGAAACTTAACTTGGAAACATTACCCTGAATGAAATGTCGTTGTTAAAGTTTGGGAAAGGGGGGGGGGTGAGTGATAAGATTTTTTTTTACCTCATCCTCTTTCCCTTAAGAAAGATGGAAATTAAAATAGAGTGATTGCCCCTCTATAAAATACAATAATAAGATCAAAGAAGAGATTCCACCAGTGTTCGAAAAATACCGCTGTCATTAAAGTGGTTATTTAGTTCGGTGCTCTACATATTAGTTTTATTTCTTCTTAGTTTTGGACTTGGATACATGTTTCCAGAGGCGCCGAGGGCCCCTTAATAAACAATTTAAGTCGTGAAAAAATTGACATGGTCGGGACGGCCGGGCTCCCTTACAGATGCGGGGCCCCAGGCAATGACCCCCCTGCACCCCTCTCGGCGTGCCTGCATGTTTCATTGAAACAAAACAAAAATAGGAATATCACCCTAGCTTTACCAAACAAAACAATATTGCTGTACGTTTTAATGATATTGTCGTCCATTTTAATGATATTGTAGTCCATTTCAATGATATTGCAGTCCATTTCTTAGGTCTATTATGAGTTTACTCAGATCTGGTCAACATGGACACTTTTAATACTTTATGTTGTTTAATTGACTGGCCTCAAGTGACCTGCACATTCTCAGTTTACATGGGAGCAGTCGTAAGTACTCACAGCTCCTAGTACACCGTCGGTGATGACCACGGAACATGACCAATGGCTAAACTCTCTAAAACTATAACAAACTTTATGTGTGAAAAGAGAAGGGGAGATGAATGGTCTATTAAATGTTTGTTTTAAAAAGTGAATAAAAATAAAATGTTTTATATATATATATATATTTGAAGTCTATATAGATAAAAACAAATGTTTTGATAAGACATACATTTTATCATAGAAATCTGTAAGAATATAATTGACGTGGCAAAAATGACTCAAATAAAAAGGTCTTCCTCTTTGGCTAAATAACACACATTACTCCTACTGCAATATTTCAATATACTACAATAATAAAAAAAAATTCGTTGTAATATATTTCGGTGAGACAAATAATAAAAATAGAACCTCCCCCAACCCCACCTTAAGCCCTGTATTCCCCACCCTAACACCCTTATATTCCCCACCCTAACAACATTGTATTCCCCACCCTAACAAACTTGTATTCCCCACCCTTACATCCGTATATTCCCCACCCTTACACCCGTATATTCCCCAACCTAACACCCTTACATTCCCCATCCTAACACCCTTACATTCCCCTGTCAAGTACATTCCAATCACCCAATGCCCCCCCCCCCTTTACTGTTCAATCGATTACTAAATTAACAAGATATCTTTTTTTTTTATTTCCTTAATTTATTTTTTTGAATGTCTGCTACAGACCGGAAGTAGAGCAGCAGAGAACTACATCAAGGCCAGCAATTATCCTCTCGATTGTCCTGTAATAGTTGAACCTTGTGATCTGGGCAGGGTCGCACAGGGAGGGCATGGGGGTGCAGTTTGTTTTTTGTGGACTAGATGGGAAGAAGGTTTGACAATTTTTTTTTCGGAATGACCGTTAAAAGAAGGTCGAATTTGGTATATTTATTTTACGTTGTTGGGTTCTCAAACTTGAGGGGGAGAGAGAGAGAGAGAGAGAGAGAGAGAGAGAGAGAGAGAGAGAGAGAGAGAGAGACTAGGCTTGGGACAAACTAGACTGAATTTAAAACTATCAAAATGTCTGTTTTTGTAAGGTCAGTAATTAACTTTTAATTTCCGATAAATATTTTCTGTCATTTTTTTTTAAATAATGTTTTCTTCAAGAGTTTCGTTGAATTTGTCTACGTTTAGTTTGTTTACGTTTTGTTTGGGTCATGATCCAACGCGTTGACTTAGTTATGACCCCTTTTCTTCAATCAAAGTGACCCATGACCCCATTTTAGAAAAATCATAGAAAATCAAAGTGTCCTAAGACCCCCCCCCCCCCGCATAAAAAAAAAACGCAAAGTCATTTTATGTTTCAGTTGCATTTTAAGACAACCATCGTCCCTTTAAAAAATATTTGACCTCCGTAAGCTGGGTCAAAGGTCACGGAATTCCTGGTTAGATATACAATGGTAAACTGAAGGGTAAAAAAAAAATCATCTTTTGTCGGTGTAGGGCTACCGGTACTGAAATGGACACGACACTAGCTGATGGAGTTGTTCACAATGCTACAGTTATAATGGGGGACGGGTGGTAGAGTGGTGTAGAGCGCTTGACTGTCGACCGGAATGTCCCCCGGTTCGAATCTCAATGAGAACCTTGGAATTTTTTCAGGTCCTGGTGACAGTCCCCAGCTTTAAATGGTTACCTGACCTGAAGTTGGGGGAGTAAAGGCGGCTGGGCTTTGCGCTAACCACACAACCCCTTCATATGCCGAGGTTACTGAAACAGATGAATTCTACACCTCATCAGCCCGTATGAGCCCTTTGGGGTTTAAGGGAACTTCACTTTTACTTTTACAGTTATAATGCAATTCAACCTGAAGGAAATTATTCTTTCTTCTAGCCAAAATGTCCCAGGACAGTAAGACAACGATACAGACGCGGTGGATGTGACAATCTGAAACATTGGTTGCTCGTTGACAAGTCGACACTTGTTATCTACACCAGTGCTTCTCAAAGTGGTGGGCCGCGGCCCCCTAGGGGGCCGTGGACTGTCCGGAGGGGGGGGCGTGGAATTTCGAATTTTTTTTTTATTTAAGCAATCTAAACCAAAAAAAAAAATAGAGGGGCCGCGACATATTGATTGGCGTTCCAAGGGGGCCCTGACTTCAAAAAGTTTGAGAAGCACTGATCTACATCACACCAATGCTTACAGACATCTTAACACTCCATGCATACACTCACGGTCGGCCTAACGATTAACCGGGGCCCAATGTAACGGATGCTTGCGAGGCCCCTCTTCTAATTTTTTTACAATAACAGCTATTACTATTAATATAAATGTAAATTGCGGGGCCCCTGACAGGCGCGGGGCCCAATTTGATTGCTGATCGGCCTAAAGCCGGACCTGCTGATACACTCATTTTAGAACCTTTTGTTGTTTCCTTAACATACCAAGCCTAGCAGTCTACGAATCTAAACCAGTGCTGTCTGTAACAGCACTATCTGTAATACCATTATATGTAATAACACTATCTGTAACAGCGCTATCTGTAATAGCACTCAATATGTCTACAACGTGTTTGATGCTATGCGCACAGAAACAAGACTGAAAAATCTGTGGCTGCACAAATATGAACTCTATCAGACAATTGCACATCAGGTGTGATTCAATTCTAGACGGAACGCAACAGGAGAATGTACCCGGCAATTCATATTTACATACATTTTATTGGACTGGCAAATATTTCCATGTCACATTCAATGTTTCTTGGTCTCACTTCCTTCCGTGGCCTGTTTATATATATATATATATATATATATATATATATATATATATATATATGTATGTATATATATATATATATATATATATATATGTATGTATATATATATATATATATATATATACAGTGGATTCCGCTTAATTGGGACACCGCTCATTTGGGACAAATCTCAAAGAAACCAAACCAAGAAGCCAATAGTAAATTTGTATGTTTAATTGGCACAGCCGCTTAATCGGGACAAAAAGCATCGGTCCCGATGTGTCCCAATTAAGCGGAATCGACTGTGTATATATATATATATATCCCCTACCCCCTACCCAGCCCCCGTTACCACTCCTCTTTCATGAATTGTAATACGACAGTTTTTATTTAATCATATAATAAACTGTCTACCTGATACAGATAAAAACAATCCCCTGAAATGAGATGAAATGTAATATTCAAAGTAAAAAAAAAAGTAAACATTTCCACTTCAGATGATTGATACATAGTAATGAAACTTGAAGAATACATTTCAAACAAAATATGACTTGACTTTGTCTTTTGTTTAACGGTAAAAATAGTCTTCATTATGTCAGCTTCACTCAATTCTTTTCCGACTGACTATTTTCTTGAGATTTCTCAAGATTTGTCCATTCATTCATGTCAACCAAGTCCACGTTATTTGAAGGTTCTTGTTCCGAGTTGCACTTAATGTTTTAACAGTGCGATAGTTGTCAGCCGTTCCATTCACTACTTCCGGTTTTGACGTCTCGGCGCTCCTCAGTCGCTTTGACCTCAGTCTCACTTTAAGTAGTAGTGACGTCACAAGTACACGTGACTCTAGCACTGACCTTTTTATGTATTCATTTATTTATTTACTTACATTCACGTACGAATGTAGTTCACCACAATAGCATTCACTCACCACGTAGCATTGGCTCACCAGTGTAAAATAAATTCACCACTGTAGCATTGACTCAGCGCTGTAGCATTGGCTCACCAGTGTAGCATTAAATCACCAATTTAGCATGGTTTCATTGCTGTAGAATTAGCTCACCAGTGTAGAATTGACTCACTGGATTATATACTGTACAATCGCTGAAACCGTGGTTTACGAACTCAGTTATAGTTGTATAGGATATGAGTTCAAGTCCCACACATAGACATCACCTAACTTCACTGCCTCAACAATAGTTAACAAATAATTACCAACACCATTAAAAAAAATCCTGATATCAATTAAAGAAATAATTTATAAACCAGAATTCTAGAAGGAAAGAAATCCCTGTTCACAATTCTACACATTTCATTAGATCTGTAGTTATCAAAAATATTCTGATCATTTCTCAAAATTTTCATCTACTATTTTTTTTTTCATGAAATATTCTACACATTGTCTCAAAAAATGCAAAGAGAATGAAAGAAGCGATAACTGCAGATGTGAAAGAAAACTGAGTTATGCACCCTTGAGCCGAGAATTACAAAAGTAAAGATGGCGTGACTGGCACCCAATCCTGGACGCACTGTATCAATCACTCTGATATACAGTGTCTCGCTATTCTTAAAATCTCGTCTTTTGTTCATTACTCAGTGTCTAGTCCCCCCCCCCTTCCCCCAACCCTTCTCCCACCGTCCAAACTGACCCCCCCCCCCAACCTCCCTTTACACACACACAACACTTCACAAGGTCTCTGTCCTGTACATTTTATCTTTTTTTTTTATTTTTATCTACATTTATGTCCCACCCCCCCCCCCCCCCCCCCCCCCAGACATGGAATGAAAGTTTGCCATGAAATTGGTTGTCTTTTTCAATATTATTTTTGTCTCCCCTGTGTTTTTCAGGGGGGAATAAATATCTTACACCTTAGTTCTCTCCCTTTTACTTGTCAACTACTTTGCTACATCGACCGAATGTTCCTTTTGTCAGTCTTAGATAAAGCTTTTAATTTAAGAAAGAAAAAAAAACAATAACAAAGAGGGGGTTGGCTTCTGACTTTTTATCGTTTCTAGGCAGATTGAAAAATACAAACACCACGGAGGAGGAAATACTTCCGGTCTCTGTACGCTTTCTCCTTGTTAAACAAACCTTTTAAAACCATTCTGGAACTACTGCAGTGGAACCAATCTCTGTCGCACCAGTACGGCTGACCTAAGATGGCGACCTAAAACTCTCGGGGATTTCCGCTTCCGCTAGAAAACACACATCGTATTAGGTGCAACACGTGTCTATTTCTCCTGCGTCATGATAATTAAACCAAAATATTATTTTCTCATCAAATATTTATTTTAAAAAAAAAAACACACTAACTATCGATCAACAATTTATCCTTGCCTAGTTTATATATAT
>JAGDYQ010000006.1:5462390-5505635 GCA_021962125.1 Bulinus truncatus
GCTATGTAAGGAGGTGGGGGGGGGCGTAGAGTAAGGGGTGGTAGAGCACAGGTGGAGTCCACCCATCTGTCAAGGTCATCTATAATTAAACGTTTAACGATATAGTGGTCTAAATTAGGGAGCGACCGATTTGCCTTTTTACCGATAGTCCGATACCAATATTTTCCCCCAGCATTTTTACCGATACCGATACCGATATTTTCTTTTTAGGGGCTGTCCATTATTTATGTCAACAAATTTTTGGCGATTTTTACCCCCCCCCTCTCCCCCTTGTCAACAACTTGTAAAACTTCCAGAGCCCCCCTATAAAATTACGTCAACATTTGATTACCCCCCTAGAAAAGGTGGATTCCATAATGTTTATGTGGCAAAATTAGTAGGAATATAGTTAGTTTAATTAAAATACTGAATGTTAAGCGAGTGTGTAACACAGAACTACAAACGCTGCTTAATTTTCCTATTTATTAAGTAATTATATTAAATTTAAAAAAGTAACATTGTTGACGTCAACTTTTCTTGACCTCCTCCCCCTTGTCAACAATTGTCAAGAATTTTCTGACCCCCCCTCCCCCCTATTTTGTTGACGTAATTAATGGACAGCCCCTTAAGCAACAACAATGCCAAACACGTGTTATCCTCGTGCTGAATGACGTATTTCAACCCATGTTCACATATTTTGTAACACTTCGCCCACGCGGTTTTTGTTTCCCCCCCCCCCCAGATACAGATATTTACAGCTAATGACGTATGTCGACCCATGCTTACCCCTTCCCTGTCATATTTCGTGACACTTCGCCCACACGTAAGTCTTGTTCCTCTCCCCCCCCCCCCACTTCCCATCCCAAAAAAAAATACACACAGATGTTCACTAATTGTATCATTCAAGGTCATACATTAGAATTAAGAAATGCCAATCCTATTGTTTCAAGGTCATATATCTGATGTAGACGTCACAATTTCTGTGTACGGGTTTTTTTTTCCTTTTTTTAAAATCTTGTCTGATCTGGTCATAGAATTGGGTTATTTACTTATTTTTTTTTTCTGCAACTCTGTTGTGAAAAAAAAAAACAGTGTATCGGCAGCCAAAAAACGGCCGGTCCGACAGTTAACCCATAGTGCCAATATCGGTTCGACTATCGGTCGCTCCCTACAACAATCGGCCGATCCGATACTAACCGATAGTGCCAATATCGGTCCGATACCGATACCGATCCGATTATCGGTCGCTCCCTAGTCTAAATATTATAAGTGACTCAGTATAATAGTCCAAATATAATACATGAGTCAGTTAATAGTCAAAATATAATACGTGAGTCGGTATTTTAAACTATTTGTGTACCTTTAGGCTTAAGAAAATATAGAAATGTTTATAAAAAAACATGAAAAAAACTAATTATTTACTGAAGATCTACCTTTGTATTAGTACTTCGCCGGTTTTCTACTGCAGTGGTTTCTATAGTGTAGGTTGCAAACTAAGTTATTGTGGGTCACCAAATATTTTAACAATTTCTTCTTCTAAAATAACTGAGTGTTAGATTCAATGAATTTGCTATTACTATCACATCATATAAAACTAACACACTGCACTGTTTTACCTCAATGGTAACACTGCACATGTTGATACATCGTTGTATATTTCTACATTCCTACTTATGGCCGTCGTTTGTTAGTACTCATCAACTCAATTATCAGCACCAGATATCAGTACCAGATATCAGACTTGTACAGTGCTGTTAGATGATAAGGATTTGATCCTAAATAATTTCCTCACGTGAGTCAGTTAATAGTCTAAATATAATTCACTTTTCAAGGTAAAAAAATATCTTAATAAACTACCGCAATCCAGCTCTTTTATCTCCTTAAAACGACACATCATCAATAAAATAGAACAGAGTCTATGGATGTACAAACTTTAGAATCCTGGGAAACAGTGGTTTATTACATTTGATACAATACAGATTAAATGTAAACCTTAAAGGGTAAAACGTCAATGAGCGCGGGCCAAATAAAATAACCAAAGAGGATTGACTTGGTTCGCGGGCTATAGTCTGCTCACCCCTGACATGGACTCATTGCTCACTAACACCATTTCTGCAATCTATTTTGAATGTACCAACACCAATGTAAATCTATGTGTCATTAATGGTAGGATATGATGAATGGAAAATTGGCCTTTCTTCTTTTACTGTTTTTAAAAATCTTTTTGTTCATTACCGATTGGTTGGGAGAAACGCAATGAATACATTCAGTCGCTAATAGTAAAACACATCACACAACTGGTATGGAACAATGAGACACCACATGCATATAACAACGATGGAAAAGTATAAACGGTTAACATTTTTATAAATGATTGTGGTTCCGTACTCTGAATTCGTTTTACCTTTGAATGTTTTTACCTTTTCAATGCATTTAACTTTCAATACTTCGCATTAGACAGGTAAACATATTCCCTTATGAAAATAACTACATCTACTCGCGGACGTAAATGTGAGGGGTACCCGCGTACAGAGGCGTAGCTAGGGGGCAGGTGGTACATATGTCCCCGGGCGCCGAGGTTCAGGGGCGCCAAATGGTATATTTTACTTATAATATTATATGGTTTTCGAATGGGGGGGGGGCGCTAAAATGATATTAAAAAGGTAAAATGCCCCGGGCGCAAGTTGCCTTGCCCCCCCCCCTCGCTACACCTCTGCCCGCGGACATACATTTTGAGTATAGTCGCTAAAACTTTTGAGAATCACTGATGTAAGTTTACATTTACAACCGCAGTTTAATATCTTCTTTAATTACAGTTAATACTTTAATGAAATGTCATTAGTTTAAACACAGGACTATTATTCGTAGTGTACACTTGGGCCTACAGGTTTATAAACTTTTCAATTAAATATACAGCCAGGCAGACATGTACATTAACTGGTGTACACACAGGCAGACATAGACATCAACTGGTGTACAGACAGGCAGACATACACATCAACTGGTGTACAGCCAGGCAGACATAGACATCAACTGGTGTACAGACAGGCAGACATGTACATCAACTGGTGTACAGACAGGCAGACATGTACATTAACTGGTGTACACACAGGCAGACATGTTCATCAACTGGTGTACAGCCAGGCAGACATAGACATCAACTGGTGTACAGACAGGCAGACATGTACATCAACTGGTGTACAGACAGGCAGACATACACATCAATTGGTGTACAGCCAGGCAGACATAGACATCAACTGGTGTACAGACAGGCAGACATACACACCAAATGGTGTACAGACAGGCAGACATGTACATCAACTGGTGTACAGACAGGCAGACATACACATCAACTGGTGTACAGACAGGCAGACATACACATCAACTGGTGTACAGACAGGCAGACATACACATCAACTGGTGTACAGACAGGTAGACAACCACATCGACTGGTGAACAGGCAAACAGTTAAAAAAGGCGGAGGAAAAAAAAGCTGTCAGACAAAAAAGAAATAGAAATAGACAGATTTCATAAAAAAATGATAAGACCTAGGCTGTCAGAAATACAAATATACAGACAGACAGTTAGACAGACATAGGCCTATATATATAAAGACAGACAGACCGACATATATACACACATATATCTTTATCTATCTATCTATCTATCTATCTATCTATCTATCTATCTATCTATCTATCTATCTATCTATCTATCTATCTATCTATCTATCTATCTATCTATCTATCTATCTATCTATCTATCTATCTATCTATCTATCTATCTCTCTCTCTCTTTATATATATATATATATATATTCTCTCTCTCTTTCTCTCTCTCTCTCTCTCTCTCTCTCTATATATATATATATATATATATATATATATATATATATATATATATAAATAGAGAGAGAGAGAGAGACAAATATTTGCATATATACAACTAGTACAAAAAACTGTTTTATTGGCATGTCAATGTCAGGTAGGTCCATTGAGGCGTAGACAGTTTGTAAACATGTATTTCTACAACACACCTGAGTATAAAACACCATTCAGAACTACAACTAACCCAACCGTCTATAACTGACTCAATACATCTGATAACTTATGTGTAGTAATACTTTGACCATCGATCACTTCCTGTCCTCTCCCCATACCCTCCCCCAACCCCACCCGTTTATTGCGTCAAACAGCATGACACACTCACGTGAATGGTAGAGCGTTAATTTATAGAACACTCCAAGCCATTATCACTGCGGAGAGCTGAAACACACACACACACACACACACACACACACAACATAAAAGGGGGAATAAATAAAAAAAAAGTCCAGAACAATAACTGAACTACAATGACGGCCCTTACGTTTGATATTTTAATTATTGATACTCATAACTTATTTCAGGAACCCCATTAAGTCACACACCCCCTTCCCCCCTTTCTTTCCCTTTTTTTTTTTTAGATATTTCATTATTATTTCGATTGGTAAAGTTATCAGTTATTACAGGTTCAAAGTATCACATGTCACAATGAATACTTTAACTGACAAGGGAATTAAGTCAGAGAGCAGTAGGGAAGAGGGGGGTATATTTGAAGATCACAGCATGAGCCTCTGTGCGGAGCCCTGAACGAGTGTTATATTCGTGGTCGAGAGCCGTCGTATTTGGGCTATATACTATTCCATATCGCCGTGGCCCTCCTCAGTCACGGGGCCCTGGTCGGTTGCCCTAGTCGTCTCTCCAGCTAAACGGGTTCGGGTCATACCGAAGGAAGTTTAAAAAAAAATCGTCGGTGAAGGTCGAAATAATATTAAAAAAAAATACAATAAAAAAACCGCTGCCATTAAACTGCACCCGTTACGTGTCTATGATACAATTGGGACATCCAGATCTCCACTTTACTGGGAATTTGTAAAGTAAATATTGCATTGATTTTAAGCTGTATATAAGGGATGTTCTGTACAACTAGTCTGGGATTAATACTCCTGCTTTTTTAAGTAATGGGCGAAACAACATTAGTGATAAAGATCTGTAATATTGGCAGTGCATGCTCGTGAGTGCATAAAGTTGAGTACACACGTTCTCCACGGCATAGAACACGGGGGGGGGGGTGTTACGTTCCGGATAGATTGTCCTCAATGCTAATCCTGGCCACGTACAGATCGTTGCCTAGAAGTATGAGAGAGTAGATGTAGATGTTCTGATGACCATATTTCTATTTTTACAGCTCACGTACAATCACCTCAAATAAGTCAACAAACACCGGTTTCTTTGCCAATAACACAAGTTTTATTATGTTGACGCCAGTTTTCCTCACATACAATACTTCAGTTTACGTCACACTCTTCCGCTCCTGCTCTCTAGTTCTCAGTCTCGCTCTTCTCTCTCCTCCTCCTCCTCTCTCTCCTCCTCTCTCCAACTCTGCTATCTCACTCGACTATCTTCTCTCTCTGTCTCTCTCCGACTCTCTCTCACATACAAAATCGTCCAGCTTATATACAGTACACAATTGGCTTGGCATCCCCTGATTTGTTATTCCTAATTAATTCCTAACCCACTAACTCTGGTCTGGGACGTGGGAAAGAGATTTGACATCTAGAAAAAGGGGCATGTGAAACTTTCTAACTCAGCATCCACGGTCCCCAAACTTCATCCTACGTGTCAAAGTCACGGTCATTTTTCTCCAGGTAATTTGGTTCCGCGAGCGTCCCGATCCCCCCCCCCCCTAGTAATCTGACACGGGAACGACACATCAACTGGCGATTCCCAATCAATTAACAGCCTCCCACCATGGAAATCTAGATATAGCATCAGGAAGGACAACCAATATTTTAAAAAATACGGTTTAGGCTGACACACAATCAAGTGTTTAGCGTTAGTCTTCATGTTTAATAGCAGTTTTGTATATTTGGTACTTATGTTTTTATGAAATAAACACAAATGCAATTAAAGTTTGAAAACTTTTAATAACGAATTTTTTAATTTAAAATCTTTATTTTGTCAATTTATTTATTTTTCGTTTTTTCATTGGTTTTTCATAAACCGTTTCATTCAATTGCCTAACATAATTTTTAGACGAACAATTAAAAAATTTAACAGAAATAAGTTCTTTTAAATTATGATTGAAATTACAAACATTTTCTTCAATCAGCAATGACTCATCAATTGTTACTCTATCAACAATTTTAACAAACAATTTTTTTTTTGATTTGCTTGTCCTAGAAATAGTTTCAGACTACTCGCTGATCTTTTCAATGAATTGAATACTTTCCAATTTTGTAGGCAAGTAGAAAAGGTGTACTCAGATGGCTTCAATAGCCCTCCTCTGTTGACATCGTTCAAAAAAACATCCAGCTTTTTCAATCTTAATTCGTCAATGTCTTTAAATTTTTCATCGACTAATATTTCTCTACAGCTGGTACACTTATTCTGATGAATGATGGAATGTGCAATTGCTCCTGCAACATAATATATTGTTGATGCTTCATCGTCATTAGGGCTTTCCGAAATTTTTAAACAATCTAAAATTGCATTTACATTTTCATCCGTACCAGCTGGCAAGCTTTTAACATCATCAATGAAATCATCGATCTCGCTATTATTCAATTTTGAATGACTTAACAGAGACATCATTTTTATCTTGGTGTTGCTATCTGCAACTTGCCGAACTGAGACAAAATAATTGCCCCCTGACATTTGGCGCAACCATCCGAATCTCAACTCTATGGGGTCCGACTGCAGATGACCCAGGAGGGTGAATTTCAAGTCTGTCTAACTCATCAAATATTTGCAACAATTAGCAAGAGCAGAACATGTTTGACCAACAGCCAAATAAGTCTCACGACTGAGTCTTTTTGTTTTTGCGTTTTGCCAGCTGTGTAGGAAATCACGAAATTCTAAGAGAAATTATATTTTCCAATCAGAGGAAGATTTTACTGGATCCATGTGGTAGTTTCTTTTTCTTTTCCCCTTCGAACAAGTTTTTACATTTAAAACTTCCCAGAGTTTGGTGATAATACCCACAAACCAAGCTGTTGCACTCCATTCAACTTTATTTTCATGCTCCACATAATATTTTAAAGCATTCACAGTCGAACACTGACGATGAGAGTTTGACAGACATTTTCTCAATATTTGTAGGATTCAGTACTTTCGCATTCAGCTTGTATGCTTTTTTAACAACCATGTTCAGCTCCAAGTTGTAAAGATCCTCAATGTGCTGAAAATCGGCTGATGAATCAGGTGCTGCAATGTTATTGTTGCAAAATTTCGGAAAGACAAAGGATCGTCGATTCAAAAAGTTATTGTATATATTTTTTAAATTGTGGACTGCATCGAAAATTAAAAACATTGGCTGATTAGTCCATTTGTTTTCAATAGATGGTTTAATCGTGCCTCCACAAAGTTCTTGAATATAAAACTTTCTGTTAACAGCTGCATTGTCAACTGAAATGCTAATTACAGTAACCCCTGCTCGGTGCACCATTTCCATCACTTCTGTGTAACATTGATGCATTTGGCCAGCAGTCAAATTATGGATAGGGTAGAGAGCTACCATATCTCTAAATTTATGACAAAGAGATTTAACCATAAAACACAGAAGAGTAGAAGCTTGTTCGCCTTCAGCTGTCAATCCATGAAACTTGCCGGAAAAGTATTGGCCACATATATTTCATCGATTATAATTGTGCACATTCTTTCCAGCTGGTTTAATGTGCTAACACGAAGTGTGAGGTAACTTGTGTTATCAAGCCCTGTTTTTTCATTTACTCGTCTTGTTAGTTTTTTTAAAGTGTTTATTGAAGGCAGGTTCAAAACTTCACTTTCCAATATTTTAGAGTAAGATGCAGTGCCTGATGCATATACCAGATATGACCAAATAATGGTTTGTGGTGTGTATGTTCTCGCATGTTTGTTCACCCCCCACCAATTTCAACTGATCGACAAGAAATTGTATTTGTTGAAAAACAGTATTTGAATCTTCATAAAAAGTCATCATTTTTTTCAAATTTGATTTCGCTTCTTGCTTGATCTCATCAAAGGTTTCATGAAATGGAGTTTCATCAAAACATTTTAAACGAGCAAGCAAATTCAACAACTGACTCATTGTTTCCAAATTGGAAGAACAAATATCGTTTGAAAATGATTTAGATAATTGTTTTCCTTTGTGATGTAGTGATATGTCGAATGATTTTGAAATTAAAATTGATGATTTAATAAACAAAATGTTATTCTGAAATTCCAACAAATAAATATATAAATGTTCATTTTGAATATGGAGTTGATATCCAGAAGGTATTTTCTCTTTACTTAATTTTTCTTTTAGATCAACTAAAGATAACTTGTTTATTTTCATTAAACAAGTTTTCCAACTCCATCATTTGATTTTCAACAACTTCTTGTCGAGCTGATGACGAAGACTTCATTGTTGTTCTACGGTACTTTGGAGTTGATAAGTATGATGGTGCATTCTGAAAAATACTTGGCACTGCATCCTCTTTTAATTTAATTTTTGGTCTAACAGGTTTATTGGATTCACATCTTTTCTTTGATTGAGACATGTTTGTATCTTTTACATCACTAACAAAATCACTTGGCAAGAAATGGAGCGAACACATTTTTGAATATTTCCCAGGCTGAAAATTTTGGCAAGGATTAGAACTAATCCATTTTTCACATAATTCCACATTGTTTAATGGACACGAATGAAAAGAAACTCCTTTACTTTCCGCTTTTTCAACACTGTTATATCCACTTTTGCATCCGTATGCAGAACACTTATCTGACACGGTGACCTAGTTCACAAGGGCACACCCCTTTCCCAAGCTGATTTTTGTTCCTGAACGAGTAAACCATTGTGCTCAAAACAACCCTACATCGTAACAGGGGGCAATGTGTGGCTAGAATAGTGGTGGGCGGACAACGGTTAAATTGGCTGTATGATTGTTGCCTAATATTTTATGACGTTACATTATTACATGAATTATTTTTTCTCTAATAAACTCTTCATCTATCTACTCTTGGTGCGGCCCATAATTCCAATTTAAAAAACCCAAAGTGGCCATTTCTCAAAAAGTTTATTCACCCATTGGCCCGTCCGCCCTTACTTAACAGTCGCTAGATTTATTTTTCTTTGTGCCCTATTTATTCTGGTGTGGAAGTAAATATTCTTGCAATCAGTGTTGCTGGTAATAGTCATATTTATAGAAAATGCGATGTAATGGTATTAAGATTATTTAATACAAGTATTTTTAGCCCATCGAACGACGGGTGGAATTTTATATTTTTTTATTATAAAAAAACATTTTTTAAACAGCAAGGCTCGTCCATTTTTCAATACAATTAAACTCAGTTGTCAACAACCACAAAACAATTGTTGTGAGCGACTGGTGATTGGCAACTCAAACTACAAACAGTCTGCTTACCGATTGAATCATTAACGTTTAAATAAAGCTTTTGTTCCCTCATTTTATTCAATATTTAATTTGCGCAGAAATGACCTACATTTCATATACTGCGTATGTTGTTAGTCTAATAATTCATACAAATGTATAAATTTAATAAGTCGTTTGTGTTTTGTATATAGCATAGAAACATCGATAATTTTTTTCTTTAAGAGTTATGACCGGCAACACACACGCCTCGTCCCTGCTTGCCATATAAACATTTTTTTTTTAAATTTTAGAGCAAATGTAAACTATTTGAATGATAATTCTTTGATTATATTTGAAACCAACAAAGTCGAGAAATAAATATTTTAAATTAGCATAAATACACAAATATCACATTCGTTGAAATAACTTGATTCATATTCCATGAACATGAACTTACTTCTAGAATGTATTGTAAAAGTTGAACTGTATGATTAATGTTTAATCATTATGATTAATTAAGTAAAAAAAAAATCCCAAAATTAATGGTACTTGGATTTGAATATGATTTGA
The DNA here is from genome assembly GCA_021962125.1 of Bulinus truncatus. NCBI lineage: Eukaryota > Metazoa > Mollusca > Gastropoda > Planorbidae > Bulinus > Bulinus truncatus. The sequence goes on from JAGDYQ010000006.1 coordinate 5,472,316, forward strand.
TACATTTAAGCAACAATGTATCGTATTGTTGTTTTGTTAATGAATACATTTAGTCATCGTACGGTCAAAGGTCGTTTTGTCACGATATATTCTTGACCATCGGAATCGACTAAGATCATCTCCGCCGCTCCGGAGTTTATAAAAATTCTGGTCTGTAAACAAACCCTGCAAGGATAACACGCCCTTGTTGGGAGCTTCCCTCACCAGGTAATGTTTACTATACAAACACATTCACTTTGTCCCAATACACAACTCGGCGCTGCAACTCTACCCCCCCCCTCCCTCACCTTACCTCCTCTCTCGGCATGATACCACCGGTTCCGACCCGCAAACTCGTTTGTTACAACAAATGACTGAATGTTTTCCTGCAAGTCACGTGGTCAAATCGACGTGAGTGCTGCAGTCAACTTAACCGTAACAAAGGCGTATCTTGAAGTAAGGTGCTCACTTCTCACACGGTTAAAACTGTTTCTTTTTCTTTTTTTTTTATAGCAAAGAACGATAATTAAATATCAGATGGTTTTTAAACAGGGCGGTGGGGTGGGGGGGTGGGAGAGGGTGTGGCTGTCTACTCTCTGCCCCCTCCCCACCAACTACCTCCCCACTCACCGGTCGGTAGCAAACAGAATCAGTCGGGCGTGACCACCTTGTAGATGTTTCAATAATTTATCGAGTCATTAGCATCTCCAGGATGTAGGGGTCTTGACGTGTGAGTGTGTGTGTGTGTGTGTGTGTGTGTGTGTGAGCGCTCAGATCTTGATGTTAACATATGCCTTAAGATTTTAGATAATCCCCGTATGTGTAAAATAAAGACCAGCTTTATCCACAAAGGGGAAAATTCAGCTCGGCTTTAGCAAAGTATTCTTCTAATAATAGGGTAATATTTTTATTTATTTATTTTTAGACATTTTGGCGGGCAAATGATCAAACGTGTCCTATAAGCGGTTATTTTACTTAACCGTTAACGCACATTATTAATCCGTTATGAGGGGGAAGAGGTTTCACAATTTGTGAACCTGCCCTCATGTAGACTCCATAAACTGTGCGCCGCGATCTGGGAGGATGTAATGTGAAAACCAGGAGCACACTAATTATAGTTAGAAAAGTGTGTGTGTGTGAGAGGGAGAGATAGAGTGTTGAGATATATATAGAGATGGGGGTGGGGGGGGATAAAGAAATAGAAGAGAGTTTCATCTACCCAATGTTAAAGGAAGTAAGAGAGAACGGGGGGGGGGGTTAAAAGCAGGCACGCCGAGAGGGGCAGGGGGGTCATTGCCAGGGGGCCCGGCTTCGCTGACCATGTCAATTTTTGCCCGCAATGATGTCCTGCCCTGGGGCCCGTGTTGGCTCTCGGCGCCACTGGGCGAAAGTAGTTATAAGGTGAGAATGGGACAGCGCAGTAGAGATAAGAGGAGAGAAAAATAAAATTAAATAAAGTGACAATGTAAACATAAGGGAGAGAGAGAGAGAAAGAGAAGTGACATTGACCAACGTTTGTTATAATAATATGCACATGACATTAAAAAAATATTTTTTTTTAACTAGCTGTACCCTGCAAAACCTTTGCATAGAGTTGTATCCCCTTAGGCTTGATCGGTAGGCTGGTATACATTTGGTTTCAGGTAGATCCGATTGTATTGTATACTGGGATACTGTTGTTTTAATTCTTTACTTTCGATTTAACGCAGAACCGAAATCGCTATTATTAGATTATTTTAATACAGCTATCATATTGCTAAATCAGACAATTAATAGTCAAATAGAAATTAGCGATGGTTTATTTTCCATGATTGTGAGTTATTTAATAAGAAATGACATGCATGCTCGCTATTGTGAAATATTTAATGAGCAATATTAAATTCAAGGCAACACTATACCCACATTTTAAGACGTTTCAACTTACATATTTTCCCATATTTTCTGTCTCTTGTTTTTTCAAAAGGCCCAACATTGTCGTCAGCATTTAGGACCCTAGCCAACCTTAATAGCTTCTGAGTACATTCTAATTTAAATTTTTGAATCATCCAATGAAATTATTAAATTTGAAACAGAATAATAACTCATATCGTGGAGTGATAAGAGCATAAAGTTCACACACATACAGTCATTGACATAGGACACATTTCTCTATTCATTAAAATCTTGCACTGGGCCTATTATAATATTTTACAAGCTTGAGGCACAAAGACTCGGGTTTGGGGAAATTGGGGTAAAACGGAAAAATCTGGAAAGCGAAAATAAAAAAAAAATAAATAAAAATGAAAACTCCATCTTTGTCTAATGTGAAACATTAAGTCTGGAAATGTTTTACAAATTATGTGCCATCCGTCTTTGTGGTTTAAAGGGCAGCGTGTGTGGGGGTGGATGTGTGTGTGTGTGTGTTGGTTTGGTGGGTGGAGGTTTGTGTGGGTGTGTGTGTGTAAGTGTATGTGGATGAGTAGCCGACATTGAAAAATAATGAGGCAATATATTTCACAGTGTCCTAGCTGTGCTTGTATGTTTGAGGGGAAGGGGAGGGTGAGCCCGGGGAGGGGGGGGGGTAAATAATCAGGTCAAAAGTTTTTCTTCTCTCAATAGATCCAGACATTTTAATTGTGACCTCACTTCCGACAGTTTAAACGTTTTAACATTGACAATACACTTGGAACCTGTGAACGGTGCTCCATCACCTGGCATGTGGTGTCTCCTCATTAGCATCAATGCATTCTCCCCCCCCCCACCCACCCCGCACCTCCCTCCCCACGCCCATCTGACATTTACACAAACATTATCATTTGTTTTGTAACAGAAACAAATGTTTTATAACAGTCTAAAACAGTAGTAAGTATTAAATATAGATGTTTTGATTTTTATAATTGCAAAAGCGTAACTTATATGAATGAAAATTGGAACTGTAAAAAAAAAGCTTGAATATTGTATTAATAACTGCAGAGATAAAAATAAAATGGTATAAAATATTTCAAGTCGTTTGTATAAATGCTTTAAAGACTTGCTGTAGTGTATCACGCTATTGACATGTTGTACCTTCGTTTCAAAATAAACCAAACATTACACAAGCTTTTTTTGCTCACACCGAAAGTGCGTTTTCAACCACCAGAGGTTTCAAGCTAGTTATGTTTTAAAACTATGTCGATAGTTACTTTAGTCGTTCTAGGACCTAGGTGACTCCAGCTACCAGTGTCCTCCATGGTGACTAGCTACCAGTGTCCTCCATGGTGACTAGCTATCAGTGTCCCCCATGGTGACTAGCTATCAGTGTCCTCCATGGTGACTAGCTACCAGTGTCCTCCATGGTGACTAGCTATCAGTTTCCTCCATGGTGACTAGCTACCAGTGTCCTCCATGGTGACTAGCTATCAGTGTCCTCCATGGTGACTAGCTATCAGTGTCCTCCATGGTGACTAGCTACCAGTGTCCTCCATGGTGACTAGCTATCAGTGTCCTCCATGGTGACTAGCTATCAGTGTCCTCCGTGGTGACTAGCTACCAGTGTCCTCCGTGGTGACTAGCTACCAGTGTCCTCCACGGTGACTAGCTACCAGTGTCCTCCGTGGTGACTAGCTACCAGTGTCCTCCATGGTGACTAGCTATCAGTGTTACTGACTCAGATCCCAACTTGTTTAGTCACTTACACATGTCCTCTGTGGTGCCTCCGTCAGTCCATATGGGACGGGGGGCGCGGGGGGGAGGGGTAGATGTGATGAATAGTTGATTAGCGGCCATGATGACGTACGTAGGTCTTTACGTCTTCGGTATCTCGAACATTTCCCGAGGTCTGCCGGCTAACAGCTTGACCAAGTTCCTTGAAATTTGTGTCAATTAGTCGATAGCATCTTTCAAGTGAATGTGTTACTCAGTTCATAATTCCTTCTCGTTTAGTCCCGTGATATTTCATCTCTCGGATTCAGCTTTTGCAAAGATATCATTTAAAATATTTCTTTATAAAGATAGTAGTATCATGATGCTCTGTGATCATGAGCCGATATGTGAATAGAAAGTGGACGCAAAAAAAAACGGTTTTCTTCACACATAACTTACTGGCAAGATGAACTTGCAGTACATACAATAATAAATATGTTCAAATTATAATCACCAATCACTTAATTAACGTAATCTATATGCATCCTCCCTCCCTTCCCTAAAATATTTTGTCGTCAAAATATTGACCAGTTGTGGCTTAGGCAGTGTTTACGTTTAGGACCCCCCCCCCCCCACAACGTAAGAACGGACCTGACATGTGGTCATTTAAAACTGATATAACGGCCACTCGTCACTATACATCCGGGCGACTCGATGGCACTTTGGTTAGGGGCCCAATCAGCATGCTATCGATCGAGCTACATGTTACTGACTCAGATCCCAACTTTTTTAGTCACACATGTCCTCCGTGGTGCCTCCGTTATTATTGTACATTCAGATATAGTGATGAGGAAACAGAAACCGTCCCATCGGTGTTTTATTTGATGAAGAAATAATTCTTCAACCTTATGGAGTATTTAATAATACCTATAGGGGATCCGAAGAAAAGGCAATGTGAGTAAAATTAAGAAACAGTGAATTCACTGTTTACTTTATAACACTATGTATAAACAACACAATGCTTCATACACAGATATATGTATAAACAACGCACTGCAAGACTAAAATCAACATATACATCATACTATGCTAGACCAATGACATATATATGCACCACACATTCCCACATACTCCAGATCTATGTATACAGCTCATACAACGCTACATACCACATATATATGTTTGCACCACATAGTGCCACATACTACAGATCTATGTATACAGCTCATACAGCCACAGTCTATATAGACTCCACGTAAATACCGCCGAGTGCCACACAGACTATAGAGTTGAGGTACAAGCTATATAAAAAAAAACCAGCAGACACCCATGTTTAAAACATAAAAAAAAAAGTTTCCTTGTTGTTCGCGCCAAAACACATGCCACGAGTGTCAGGACTTTAGCTTAGAGTTAATTGAAACATACGGCAATGATGGTAGGGGGTTGTGTATCAGTTGTGTCTGTGGGGGGGGGAGGCTAACCGGGGGGGGGGGGGTGGGGGGATGGGGGTCTGGATTTCTCGCTTAAAGAGATAAATGTATTGTTTGTGTAATTGGGTGTAAGATTGTGTAAGTGACGTAGTCAGTGTATTGGGTGCGAGGGTAAGTTTATGTCTGAACAGAGAGTGCTTCTATTTTAGTAGTAGTGTGCAACTGCTTTGGAGCGTTACATGGGTGAAGGGTGTACAGGGGGTGAAATGGAGAAGGCAGACAATCAAAAAATGTTAATAGAATTTTGTGTGAGTGGAAGAATCTATAAGTAGGAACTAGTCTAAAATGGGGAGATTTTCAAGACAATCAAAGTCAGGGCAAAACTAGCGACTACCCAAGCGCCCCCCCCCTACCTCGAAGGCTTCCTTGTTGTGACTTTAATTTAATTTTAACCAAAACAATAATGAAATGTTTCAACCATCACCATTTAAAAGTACAAATGTTCCTAGCATTTGTTCTATTCTACAGATGTTTATTAAATTGAAAAGTAAATCAATGGGCGAGTGTTCCACATTGGTAGCAAGTCTAGCAACCCGCCACAAAACAACTGTAAAAAAAACATTTCTGAGGTACACTTTAGACTACTTTAGAGAATAAGTCAATTAACAGTGGTCACAGTCAAATAGTTTTCCTACTATCCCCCCCCCCCTCACACACACACATTGATATGGTTATGGTGGCAGTACAAGGAGTCACCACGGAGGACACTGATAGCTAGTCACCACGGAGGACACTGATAGCTAGTCACCATGGGAACACTGATAGCTAGTCACCATGGAGGACACTTGTAGCTAGTCACCATGGGGGACACTGATAGCTAGTCACCACGGAGGACACTGATAGCTAGTCACCACGGAGGACACTGATAGCCAATTCATGTCAGAAACGCGCTGGTCAGCTCGTGGTGGATGGTGTTGCCGCAGCGCATTTGCCAGGTATAATGACGGGCTTACCTAAGTGCAGGAACTGAATTTGACACCAGAGACTCGCTCTGATGTAGCCGGCAGGATTTCATACCTGTCTTTATTCGAATCAATTCTGATGGCATCGCTGTGGTTGAAAATTTTAAAAGCTATCAATTTTAGAAATTTGCTGCTGCAGGCAAGATAAGCAACTTGATGTCGGTTGCTAATATTTGTGACCTCATTGGCGACTTCTTAAAACTGCTTCGATCTAAGTGGGATGAAATATTGTCTGAGAGCAAACTTGTCGCTGAGAGCTAGTCACCACGGAGGACACTGATAGAATACTTCAAGCGTTCCGTTTTCTACGTCATGATTGAATGCGTGACTGCGAATTAACAACACGATACGAAGCAGCCAAGAATTTGGACGAATTGTTTGGCGTTCCTCTATGGAAATATCATGATATGAATAGAAAGACGTCCTTATCGTACATCCAAGAACCTTGCGGAAAATATGTCGCTGATGTTAGCGCCGATCTGTTGAATGAGTTGGAGCATCTGAAAAAACAATACAGGTTGCAAACCTCGGGCAGAAAAGTTTGTCGCCATTTGACTTGCTGAACCGTTTTTACACAATTTGAAAATCGATACATGTATACTGTTTCCAAACGAGTCATTATGCTAAGCATCTTCTGCACACTTCCGGTTACCATTGCTCAAGCAGAACGATCTTTCAGCACATTGGCCCGAGTTAAAATGTTCTGAGATCGACAATGTGTCCAGAAGCCTAACTAGCCTTGGAATGCTTGCAGTGGAAGGTCAACTTGCAAGAACGATTGACTACAACAATATAATTGAAGGGTTTAAAGAAAGAAAGAACTACAACAATATAATTGAAGGGTTTAGAAGAAGAAAAGACCGCAAAGTTTTGTTGAAGCTTTCTCTCTACATGTCGTAAAAGTCAGTTCCACAAACGCTTGTTGTTGAAAATTTATAGTTTTATCAAGTATAGTGTATTAATGGTGGCAAAGTAAAATAAATTTAGTTTAAATCTTTTTTGTATATACTCTTTGTATAAATATATCCGGAATTGACTTGTGATGGACAGGCCCGCGATGACAAAACCTGCCCTAGTCTCTTGTTGGCTCTCGGCGCCCCTGTTGGTGTCTGTCTACAACTAGTATCTACTACTGGTGTCTGTCTACTACTGGTGTCTGTCTACAACTAGTATCTACTACTGGTGTCTGTCTACTACTGGTGTCTGTTTCACAACTAGTATCTACTACTGGTGTCTGTCTACTACTGGTGTCTGTCTACAACTAGTATCTACTACTGGTGTCTGTCTACTACTGGTGTCTGTCTACTACTGGTATCTATTACTGGTATCTAAAAGATTAGTAAGCTATGCAAAGACAAAATATCTCACCCTGTTTTACAAGGCAAACACCTATCAGCCTCAATACTTGCCACCAAAACAGACTGTTTTACAAGTAGAGCCTGGAGGCTTTGGCAGAGTAAAAGAGCATCACAATATACAGAATCACTACTTTCAAACAACTTTTTTGATAATTCATGGTCTGATTTTCTGAAAAGTAGCAAATATCCTTTAGTTTTTATTGCAAAAAGAAATTTTAATAATTTAAAAAAGATGTCTTGTTCAGAGTATTATGAAAAATCATGAGAAACAATAATCAGACAAGATATGTTAATAAAACATGAATGTAAAAATGATAAAAAAAAGTTGTGTTTATATTTATTCTTATAATATTAAAGTAAAGAAACAACAAAGTTTGAAATGTGATATAATGTAATGGCTTCAAAATAGGAAAGTTTTAATAGTAATAAAAACAAGCAATTAAGCCTGTTCCATTCTGGACACAGGGACGTGTTAGCGCATTTTCGTGTTATGTATCAGTACGTTTGTTAGCTTTCAGTAAATATTTGGAAATTTTGGAAATGTTTATAAATTCAATTGTGTAATGCATATATCTGTAAAAAAAATTATAAAGACGTTTTTGGTATTTGAAAAAAATATTTTCTCTTAAATCTAACTACAAGTGGTTTGTGGTTACTGAAATAGGACTCATAATTGAAAACATTCGAAATTGTAGCTGTTTAATCGTCCGAAAACTCAATTGTTGCATAGCTCTGATCACTTTCAATTAAACTCAGAACACAAGTGTTTACTATTTCATTTGATGAGTTTCATAATAAATCTTGGTGAAACTACGTGGCTGCAGTATTTAGCACCAAATGAATGGGTTATTGAACGTACAAGCTGTAGAATGGGGCCATATATATGACATATAAGCCCTCAGAGCCCTGAAGCCCGGCCCTCAGAGGTCCTATCGCGAATGAACTTTTGATGTACACTTGGCAGGCCAAGACCTACAAAATGATAGAGACAGAGGCTCATGGGTCTAGGGACCGGCGGGTTGCTGAGATCTAGCGCTACTTTGTTAATATAGCTTATATAGTAAAAACGGTACTTTATAAGCCCCCTTTACGGCCCTCAGAGGTCCTATCGCGAAATGAACTTTTGCTGCACACATGGCAGGCCAAGACCTACAAAATGATATATACATCATGGGTCTAGGACTTATGGTTGTTAAGATCTAGGGTGATGACAGACAGACAGACAAAAACGGGACAATAGAGCATTTTTTTTTTCGAAAATGCTCTAAAAATACATATACAGAAAGGCAATTATTCACTAAGGCTCACTCCTTGAGGTAGGTTAAGACCTCTATTCTTAAACTATAAAGACATAATATATGTCATCTTCAATTCCTGAAATGTCAGTGTAGGCATGCAAGAATGTGGTGGACTACAGATGAAAGAAAAATACTGACTAGGAATTGAACTCTGTGACTTATGAAGTTCTTCTGTATTATTAATTGCTGGTCTGAATTGTTTACAGTTCTTCAACTATTAGAGATGTTTCAATAAACTGACTATATAATCAAGAATATGTTTCTTTTGAAGATTAATAAAATATACATCCTTCTAATTAAATGATGCATTACAAAATATTGGAACATTTTATCTCTGTGGAATCAGCCTCTTAATTGAAGAATTTAGCCAAAGTTCTGATTCTTAAAATAGATTAAATGGAATTTAATATTTAAGTTACAGCCATTTCAACAACTTCAACAAATTCGACTAGTTAAATGTATTATCGTGAATTGTAATAGAATCACAAGTTTTGAGAATGGCTAGAAATTGTATCAGAATCTGATACAAATTAATTAGGCCTATATATAACCAAATATCTTTAAACACCTTTTTATAAAATCTATATGTAAATGAACAGAGCAGTCACTGTTGCAGAAATAAATACAACAGTTTTATTGCTACTTACAAATCACAGAGGATAACTGGGTCTAAACAGCAAACTGTTGAAAAAATTGATTTGACAAAATTTTTTTTTTTTGGAGTAAATGGAGCAAATTAACTGATTCACATTGGTTCAAATGAAAATTATTTCTTCAGTTTTTGTTGATTTTTTTTCAAACTTATAATTGATGATAAGGCCACGCTACTACACTATGGGGCAAAATCAAAATTTAGAGTAGTAATGAGTTGTGGATGTATTTTACAGTAGAGTCAAAGATAAAATTGTATGCTTAATAATTGTCATATTAGGTTCTATAATTCATCCAATGACTTCTTTGTAACTGGATTCCTAATCCAAAACCCCCCAAAAAAAACAACTAACAAAAACAATCTCTTTGTTAATCTCCCCATGCAGGGCCAGTCTTAAGCCAATTTACATTTAGCTAATTAATAGTAATAGTTGTTATTATAAAAATAGAAGAGGGGCCTTGCAAATATCCGTTAAATTGGGTCATGCACCTCTATAAGGCCGGCCTTGTCCCCATGAATAAAAATTTCTGTTTACTTTCCATGTAACCAAGCATCTGGGAATTTACTATAATATAAAATGAAAAATATTGTGTTTTTATTTATCATATTACATTTTAAAAAAATAGTCAACAAGATGGATGTAAGGATCAGATGAAGACCTGGTTGGTTGAGGCCAAGTTTTTTCAATCAGCAGACAATTGATATGATCTGCCTAACAAAATATAGATAGACAGGCACACGAGTAGGAATAATTTAACTTAGCCATCCAGAATATATGAAATATAACAAAAGGTGATGTGGTCTGAAACAGAAGTAAAATATTTAACATATGTTTCTATAAATAGAACAAAACTTTTTTATCTTGATTAAATATACTAAAGTAACGTTAAACAATTCAATTAAAGCAAACTTTAAGATTTTTTCTTTTTTTTTTGGTTATAAAATGACTATTCTATTTGTAATTATTTTTTAGGTATTGGTATCGCAGAAGGTGTAGGGAAGACTATTGTACAAGTAGTTCAAATAAAATCATACAAATCTCACCCTTTTATTATTGTCTTTTAATAATGAATGAAGTATCCTGTTAAAAAAAACAACACAAAATACTGAATAATGTACAGCTGACTGAGGCATTCCCCAATATATTTCTAGAAAAAAAAAACAACTTTCTGATTTCAATGAGTTTTACTTTCTGTGTGTAATGTTTTTACAATATTCTATTAGAGTTAGAGAGTGATGTCCTGTTACAGAGGTTTTGTTGCAATTTACTTGACATATTTGACAGATTCAGTTTTTAAGTTAATTTTGATGGAGGAGCGTTTCCTGAATATATGTGTATATTCAGTGGCGTAGCTAAAGTTGGGTGAGGGGCGAACCGCCTCGGGTGACATCATATGGAGGGTGACACTATACTCCAACAAAAATTTTTCCAGCCAGGTTGAGTGCGAAAATAGTCTAAAAAAATAAATCGTGGATAAAACCCAACCAACACAGGTAATGTGACCGCAGAGCCACATATTTCAAAATTGTCAAAAATATTGTCTGGGCGAGTACAGCTCTTTTGGTGAGTAATTTTTCTTTATGTTTCTTATTATTTATTGCGAACAGTAGAGTAAAGTAGAGCCTAGAGGTAGAGCATGTATGAAAATTTAGCTACACCTAACCATTCAGCAAAGGTCGTGTGGGGTCACTGGGGTGACATATGAACAGACTGCCCCGGGTGAATGTATTCTTAGCTTCGCCACTGTATATATTTATATATATAGTAAAGCAAATTTACCTTAGACTTAGATCACCTTTTTTATCAAAGCATGCGACACATCTGGTCGTACGAAATGTTCATTGAGAGGAGTTTCTACAAGGATTCACTTTATTATCTAAAAAAATTTGAACTGTAAAAAAAAAGTGTATGCATGATTAAAAATTTTAACGGACATAAATTGGTTCATTTACTGTACTAGCATGATCTGTACTCGTAATTGGTCCTTGGGTATTTTGTACTCATACCTGTACTAGTACACGGTACTCGTAATTGATCCTGCGTACTTTGTTTAGGTTTAGGCAGAGGCGTAGGGGGGGGGGGGGCAAGGCAACTTGCGCCCGGGGCATTTTAATTTTTAATACCTTTTAGGCCCCCCCCCCCCATTCGAAAAACTTATAATATTATATGTAAAATATAACAGGTGCTCCCTGAACCTCGCGCCCGGGACATATGTACCCCCGCTACGCCACTGAGGTTTAGTGTGGCTTCCAATAAATCAGTTTTTCATGTTATTTCATCAGTAAATCCAGTTAACTTGACTAAGGAGCAGTGTTTTTGTAATATTTTTATTAAAGAAAAAATCGCAGTGGCTACGGTTCTGTCTGTTCAGAACCCGCATTATTTTTTGTCCAGGTACCATCCATATATGTGCGCATGCGCGACTGACTCCGTATTTTTAGCGATACCCTATTTTTATTTAAAATTGGTTTAATAAACAAGTCAGTAAAGTTTAAAGAAGAGTTTTTAAAAATGATGATTTGCATAAAGCATCAAAGCCTATATGTCTTTGAAGGATGGGTGGCTGAGTGGTGTAGAGCGCTTGACTTTCAACCAGAGTCATGGGTTCAATCCTATGTGAGAACCAAAGGAATTTTTCCAGGTCCAAGTGAAAGGGTTGAAGTTTCTCAAGCTCCCAACTTCAAATGGGTACCTGACTTTGGTTTGGGAGGTAAAGACGGCAAAGGTTACACCTAATTAAAGAAATGGATGAATTCTACTTTTCATCTGTTAGAGGCACCTGAGGGAACTTAACTCCTTTTTTTTATGTCTTCACTATTATTTATTCAACCCATCGCCTAAACAAATCCAATTAATTCACATATGTTATTCAAGTGGATACTTTTTCTTATTAACAACATAGCAAGAAAAAGAATAGAAGTGGTTGTTGTGACCATTGTGGCAGAGATGCCAAATAGTTTTTGCCCAGACTAGGTATTATCCCATTGTGTGTCTGAAGTCCCTATAAGGAAGAGATGAAATCTTTAAGATCCTAAAACAACTAATGGGACGGTTTCTTGCAGTGCCCTTCATCCCCACCATAGTCATAGTAATCACCATGGAGGCACTACAGGAGATACAGTGCAGATTTTGACCATCACCTCAAATATCTATTGGTCCTTACCAAAGATAGAACCAGGGACCACATGAATATCCATCCGTTTTTCCCCATGTAACTCTTGCCATTTTAACAAATCCAGGTCATTTCAACTTGTTGTTACTGTCCATACTTTCTATCACAAATAGCCTTTGTCAATAAGGGAGGACTGCAACAGTAACATGTACTCAGAATCTGGCTACAATTTGAATCTGCCTTGCAGTTTTTCTGATGTGTAATCAACAATTTGATCAGAAGCATTTACTTTAGCTTCTAGATGTTGCCAAACTTCTTAAAGAAAACCAAACGTTTGTTGAATTTTACTCATAACAAATGGTCAGAAAGAACATTGCTGTTGACCTGTGACTAACAGTTTCTATTACCGGTTGAGTTGAAAAATAGGGTTTTTAGTGATTTTACGCAACTCTAAAAATCCCAGCATTTGGTAGTATTAATGCATTTTAATGTTATGATAAAAATTTTGAAGAGTATAAATTTTAGTGAGGTTAATAACAAGTTTACGGTCAATTATTAATTTGATGACTCTTTGAAAGCAAGTACTTGTTGTTTATAACATACTTTCTATATAGAATCTATATTAATATATTTTAGTTCAGTAATTTTCAGTGGTTCTAAATATAAACTTTACCATCAAGTATGTACTCAAAGGCATGGCATACATCCTTTCTAACAGTTAAAGAATCTGCATAATATTTAAAATGTCCATTTTTTTCTATATCTTATATTCATATATTTTACTTGTTAAATTATATAAGGTTCCCCTAATTCAAGGCCTCTTATACCAAAAATGTATTAAATCCACTGGAATTATAGGGTTTACATAAATTATTCCTTAAATGATGGGAAATAAAATTAAAGGCCCATGTGCCTGATAATCGTGTACACCTTTAAAAGTTCAGTCATATTTTAAAACTTCACTTTCTGTTTGTGGGTGAGTGGACTTGTAACTCAATTTTGAATAAATTTTTGTTTGTAAGAACTATGGAAATTTAAACATTATTGATGAAATACACTGATTTTAAACTTTTATTTCAATTGATTTATTTTAGGGACAGGCTACGCTTACGTCAAGACGCACTGCATTTTTTTTTTCTCCGGATTACGCCAATAGATATTTCTTCACACCCTAACACTGTCCCTAACCCTATCCCTAACCCTACCCTATTTACGCAGTGGCCACGGTAACATCAAGACGAATGAGCTTGATTGCCAATAGATATTTCTCCGGCCACCCTAATACTGTCCCTAACCCTATCCCTAACCCTAATGCTAACCCTAATATAATTGCCGGTACCTGAAAAAAAAAAATAGAAATAATAGAATGGCGCTTGACGTAATCAGCCACTGCGTTTATTTTAAGGCTTTTTAGACTTCTAAAGCTTTAAATTTCTCTACAATGTTTACTTTGTAATGGGGAAAATTCAGAAAGAAATTATAATCTCAAAATTAAAGGAAAAGTACAATCTCTGGCATTATATAAGATTGTGCTACTTAGTCTACTCCTAGTGCAGTTTTTTAGACTAAATTTTAATTGTGAAGAATGTTTATAAAGTTTGTAAACAATGTCAAAAGTAAGTAAAATTCATTTTACCACAAAAAGTAAAAAAAAACAATCTTTGACGTCTTGGTTTAAGGACTCTTATTAATAACTTATACTTAAGATCATAAAATGTTCATAATTTATAGACATTATATTGATATTGACTTAATAATTCATGACCTTACACAATTATCCGCATTAATTATAACATAAAAGAATTCTGGAGTAATGTCCTCTCTACATGGTGGACCTAGCTCCGTTGCGGACCAAGCCAGCCAGGTACACAAGAAAATATTAAATATCTTAATTTTAATCTGAATTGGTATAACAGGTGCACTAATCTAATCATTAGTTGAAATGTAAACGACAGTCATCCCACGAGATAAATGGTTCTTTATATGTCATTGTGAAAATCTTCTCCTGAATAGAACGAAAAATAGCGAAACTCTGAGTTTTTTAAAAAAAATATTTTCTTTACCTATTTTATTAGTAAACACCACTTGAGTATGCTTCTGATGAGTAAATAATGACGTCACACACGCAACGCTTTCTTTCAATTCGTTTGATTCACATTTAACCTTAGCATTCAAGCAAATGGGATAACAATTGACTGCGCAATGCATAAAATGTAAACTTACTGATAATAAAGCTGTTTCAATTTAGTCGAGGAAAATAATATCTCAGTGGGATTTTCAACTGTTTAAATTGCATGATGGCGTAAGCGTAATTACTAAATAAGTTAACGGGTATTCCACTTATGCTAATATACTTTTTAGGGTATTCCCAAAAAATGCTCTGGTGTATTAATGTATTTAATCATCGGAATGCATATAAGAAACCATATCTAATGTATTAAGCTATAACATGTAATATCAATTTTCGATAAAAAATTTAAAACACTTATACATAACTTATACCCAATGTGCAGTAAATAACTTGTCATGTATTATGTTATCACCAGTATTCACCAGCTCCGTAGCGTGAAAAAATTCTACAGAAGGGGCCAGGTAATAGCAGGGGGGCAGGTAATACATTTTACTAAGTAGAACAAATAAGCGGGGCAGACAAAACGCAGCAGGCGGGGGCAGCCCCCCCCCCCCGCTCGCTACGGGCCTGGTTATCACAATCATACAAAGATCTAAAATAACATAAAACTACACAAACACGAAAATGTTCCTGCAGTGGCGTCACTATGGTTGGTGTCACCCGGTGCGGAATATTCAGGGTGTCACTGCTAAGGCCGTAATAAGTACAACAATATTCTCATTTTTCTGATGTCTTGGTTAGCTCCTCTGAAGACTTCCATCATGGACAACTTCAGACTAGGGTTAAAATAAATGTTCTGGTTTAGTACCTAAGGAAATATTATCATTAAAAAAGAAATGTAAATTTGAGGTGGGGCACTTCCAATGTCCGGGATCCTGACTGGCCTGAAGTGCTCACCGCTGAATTCTTCATCTCTGTTTTCTTTGAGCCGATATATGATTATGGAGGATTTCAAACGACCAGGCCTATAGTTATGATGAACTGCACGATGGCATCCAGGTCCGTCTCGCTCACATAAAGTTTTTGATTGAAGGAGGTCATCTGTGGCTGGTGAACCCGTTGCGAGCTGTGTCATGTAAGGGCATGTCTGGAGAACATGTTCTGCATTTCTGAGACATCCCACATGGGCAGTCCTCACTGTCTCCAATGCCCACAGCTCTCGGAACATGTGTTGTGTTCATCTGCTTGTTTACAACGATGTGCAGGGAGGAGTGTGGGGTCTTCATCTGCTATCACCATGCCCAGTGGCGTAAATAGTTTTATGCCGCCCGGGACCATAGACCTGAAAAAGATCTCTGCCCGGCAGCAGCGTCGCTAGGGGGTAAAGGGGCCGCACCGGGTGACACAATTTTAGGGGTGACACCACAATGAACAGTTCTAAATTTCATAGCAGAAAAAACTCGGTCAAGTCGGTTTTATAATCGATCATAGTGAAAAACATGAGCAGTAGCACAGGGTGCCACCATGCAGAGTGTCTGGATATTACGTAATACAATTTAAAGCTACCCGACTCAATCTAGAGTTTTGTTAACGTTCTATACGTGGTTTCATGAAATTGTAGACATAGTTTAGTAGTAATACAGACTTTCTTGAAATAAGTAGCTGGCAAAGAGATGTCGCTTTTATCGTCAAAGTATTTTAAAATTAGAGCTGCTGTTGGATTAAAAAAATTGATCGAAATTAACGCATGATTAAAAATTTTAATCGCAAATTAACGCACATTTTAATCGAAACAATACAATACATTTGTTTGTATTCAAACTAGTATGTCATAATATCATATCATAAAATTGGCATAATAAACAAGTCAGATTAATTTACGAAAGAGGTATAATTAATTGTTACAGATTTATTAAGCATTAGCATATATGTCTATTGAATTAGTTATTGAGACCAGTTTATTGACATGTATCAATCACGTCAAGCGATGCGAATAGTTTTCTTTTTAATCATCAACAGTGCTAAATATGTGTTTTTCTCGTGCTGTCATTTCCAAACTAATGACGTATGTCAACCCATGTTCCCCCTTCCCTGTCATATTTTGCAACACTAAGTCTTGTTTACCCTACCCTCCAGTACCGTACATACCCCCTCCACTTACCATCCCAAAAAAATACACACGTCATTTATATCTCATATGTGCTTTTTCTTTCATAACATAAAAGTATAGCCAGAGAGTAGATGCTCACTTATTATTAACGCGTTTTTTTACCCCCCCCCCCTTTCCCAACCCAGTTACATTTTTGACACTTAGCAGCCTCTCCCCCCCCCCAAAGATGACGTCACTTAAGGCTTACCCAACCGCCGTACACCCTCTGTTTCATAACAAATTTACACAAGACCCACCGTTTCCAAACCATGGCATCTGTCAATCAAGCTTTCTAGCTACGCCAGATGTTAACTAATTGTATCATTCAAGGTCATACATTAGAATTAAGAAATGACAATCCTATTGTTTCAAGGTCATATCGCTGATGTAATTTTATGTAGACGTGACCGTTTTAGTTTTCGGGTTTTTTTTCCTTTTTTTTAAAAAATCTTATATGATCTGGTTATAGAATTGGGTTATTTACTGATTTTCTTTTCTGCAATAACAGGATTTTGGTAAAATTTAATGCATATAGGTCTGTGTGTTAAATATGTAATCGCATATTTTTAACGCATCAATTACACTTTAATTACATTAATCAACATCCCTATATAAAATGTTAAATTTAACTCAGTATCACAATAATTCTGAAAAATTCAACCAGTCTCGTGTACAGATGTATGTATCAATTAAGTCTAGACACTTTCTGATTACAGTATCATGTATATGAAACTATTAGTGCAGCTGTGGCAGACGTGACCGGTTAGATACTGTATTATCAAAATGCAATACAAAATTACGCGCAAAAAAATTAATGATACACAATTTCTAGCATAAACGAGTTCTTTATACATTTGTTGTTTTTTTATCTTAAACAATACACTGTAATACCTCCACCAATACACTACAGTATATAATGTAAACTACTGAGTGACTTTTTTTTTTACATCAACCGGGAAGGGAGCATAAGGTTTATTGTCGAAAGGCTATATAACAAAAACATCGTCATTTTATATTATAGGGCTTTAGTCGACATACCTGGGTATGAGGGTGTGTGCGAAATGCGACAGGGTAGGGGTGGTAGATCTACTGCATAAGTGAACAGACTTTAACTTCAAATCATTGAGTAAAAGTATGTTATTTTTCGACGTGGTGAACTTTAAGAATTTTGTTCAAATTAACGCATTTAGGTGTTGCGTTAAAAATTTTAATCGCAATTTTTTTAATCGCAAATTAACGCAGTTTAATCAGCAGCCCTAATAAATATATATATATATATATATATATATATATATATATATATATATATATATATATATATATATATACTAGCTGTACCCTTAGGCTTGATCGGCAAGCGAGGTTATTTTTTGGTTTCGGGCAGATCCGATTTTTTTTTTGTCATGATTGTATTTTAAACTGGAGTACTGTTGTATTAATTCTTTACTTTCGATTTAACGCAGCGCCCAAATCGCTATTATTATATTATATATATATATAAAAGCTCACATATGATTTAAGTTTATCTATCAGTCAATCTGTCTGTGGTATTTATTTAGTTATATGTCTGTCGATAAAGTTTTCTGTCAGACGATCTCTGCTTCCTTTCTGTCAGTCTATTTCTATCCATCGGTTTTTACGTCTTATAAATATCAACCAGGCATTCTATCAAGTGATGTTCGTCACTCTCCTGATATTCTCTTGTTCAAATCCTGGTTATCGCCGCGTAAAGACTGTTTTCGGATAGTAATATGTAATTGCATTTTTTTTTTAAATTTAGTTTAACCTATACTCCAAACACCCATGGGTTGGGGGCTGATACCAGTATTTTAATTATCATTAAGGTCAAGTTGCCCTGAACGTCGAGAAGTCAGCCAAAGATACCATCAAAAGCTGTTTTACTCGAAACCTGTCAGTTTGGGAAACGTAAACGCCACTGAAAATACCAATCACCATCACACGTTGTCTTTTACAGACACTGAAAATACCAATCACCATCACACGTTGTCTTTTACAGACACTGAAAATACCAATCACCATCACACGTTGTCTTTTACAGACACTGAAAATACCAATCACCATCACACGTTGTCTTTTACAGACACTGAAAATACTAATTACCATCACACGTTGTCTTTTACAGACACTGAAAATACCAATCACCATCACACGTTGTCTTTTACAGACACTGAAAATACCAATCACCATCACATGTTGTCTTTCATAGACACTGAAAATACCAATCACCATCACACGTTGTCTTTTCATAGACACTGAAAATACCAATCACCATCACACGTTGTCTTTTCATAGACACTGAAAATACCAATCACCATCACACGTTGTCTTTCATAGACTCTGATAATACTTATTGATTGTTTATAAAAACAGTATTTATTGATTGTTTATAACAATCAGTATTTATTGATGGTTTATAACAACAGTATTTATCGATTGTTCATAACAACAGTATTTCATGATTGTTTATAACAACAGTATTTATTGATTGTTTATAACAACAGTATTTATCGATTGTTTATAACAACAGTTTTTATTGATTGTTTATAACAACAGTGGATTTAAAGTTAAGTGCGGCACCTATTGAAATTCAAATCGTTTGTTTATATGATTTTTTTACATTATCTTATTATAGTAACAAATATTTGAATACAGATGCCATGTTGTGTCATGTTGTGTTGGCTTCCCTGTATTATTATGTTGCTTACATTTTTATTTTGCTTATGTTTATTATTAATGAAGTAAAAGTCATCCCATCTATTCAACTGTTTATAAATAATGTGTATCAGCAGACGTCAATGCTTACACAAAATTCCAAACCTAGTTTCTTTAATCGAAATTTATAGTAGAGCCGTTTTTATGGACCTGACAGAGTAGGACCCTCAATGCCTTTTCAAGTACTGATTTACACTAAATATGAAACTAATAAAGACCTAATAGGTAGTTATTTATTGATCCACCAGATATTTCTTGTAGTCTGTACCTAGGACTCCCACACCAAAAGATGCCTATTTTCAAGTTTTAGTTGAAATTCAATCCGAAGTAAATAAATACCCTCTAGTGACCATATAGTGACCCTATAGTGACACTGTAGATATTTATGCATCCGACTCCAAATGACCTAAGAATAGATCTGACGTCAAGGTATCGTTCGAATTTCATTTTCTTTAGATAAAATCAAATAGGACTAAATTGTGTGTGCGTATTATTGTATATGTAATAATGCTACGACCATAGTAAATACGAATCAACTCAACGGGGCTTTTGTTGACATTACAAAAAAATGCAATATACAATAGAGTTAAAAGATAATTATTATCATATTTTTAAAGGATAAAATAGTTCAATTAAATCATTCAAAGGGCTATTTTTCAATAATGTAAACATAACTTGGACACAAGAAATATTAAAAAAACTTACACATCATGACATATCATTAACAATTTTAAGTTATGGTCATTTGTAAAATGACAGCGTATTTCAATAAATTGTATTTATTTAATGTACAAGTATCTTGATCATGTGAAATATTAAAACATACAACTAAAAGACACTCTCCTTTGATGTGACCAATCAGGAATCCCAGGAAATCACGTTGAGTCGCTGTGCATGATGGGATATTGGTTGTCAGGCTTCCGGTCCGAGTCTGTCACTTCCTGTCCCGGGGCAAAGATGGAGCTTAATGCTGGGAAAATTGTGGAAAGGATGGAGATCGTTAGGAAGAAAGAATTAGTAGCTGAAGTAGGCGGAGATTTAGTATGGGTGGATGAGATCCATTGGTTGGGTCATACACACTTTTACATCAATTAGAACACAAAAATGTCTTTGTCTATCTCTACTTTTACTAGATGTCCGTGAAGATATGGAGATGTCTATGTAGATATGGAGATGTCTATGTAGATATGGAGATGTCTATGTAGATATGGAGATGTCTAAGTAGATATGGAGATGTCTATGTAGATATGGAGATGTCTATGTCGATATGGAGATGTCTAAGTAGATATGGAGATGCCCATATAGATATGTAGATGTCCATGTAGAGATGAGTACGTTCATTTAGAGATGTAGATGTCCATACAGAGGTGGCGATGGACATGTTGAGATGGAGATGGACACGTAGAGATGGACATGCAGAGATGCCCATGTAGAGATGCAGTTGTCCATGTAGAGATGGACATGGACATAAGAGATATCCATGTAGAGATGTAGATGTCCATACAGAGATGGCGATGGACATGTAGAGATGGCGATGGACATGTAGAGATGGAGATGGACATAAGAGATATCCATGTAGAGATGTAGATGTCCATACAGAGATGGCGATGGACATGTAGAGATGGCGATGGACATGTAGAGATGGAGATGTCCATGTAGAGATGGAGATGGACATAAGAGATATCCATGTAGAGATGGAGATGTCCATGTAGAGATGGAGATGGACATAAGAGATATCCATGTAGAGATGGAGATGTCTATGTAGAGATGGAGATGGACATAAGAGATATCCATGTAGAGATGGAGATGTCCATGTAGAGATGGAGATGGACATAATAGATATCCATGTAGAGATGGAGATGTCCATGTAGAGATGGAAATGGACATAAGAGATATCCATGTAGAGATGGAGATGTCCATGTAGAGATGGAGATGTCCAACTTTTGATACTTATGAAGAACTCGGACATTTTAAGAACGGTTTCATTTGCTTTTTTTTTTCTTTTACATTACATCCCCACCAAAGCCCTCAGTGCAATGACTATGGATGCACCAGGGTGAGAAAAAATAAATTTAGTCGGTTAGGTCCGAACCCACTGTCTGCTACAATTTCATCGGTCTTACTGCCTCAATAAGTGGCTCTGTTTGAGGTTACTTACATTGATACCTAATTGTGCTAAATGTGGTGAGTTAACAGCAAGAGGTTCGTTGAAATATTGTGTGCATCAGGTCATAAGGTACAGCCACCATTACTCCCCTTTTCAACGATTCAGATCATTTGGTTCCTTGATATATTCCTGAACTAAAGCGTGACCTTAAATAAAACATAAATAATATATAAACACATATAGGGCCTAATATAATATATAAACACATTTAGTATAATATATAAACACATCTAGTATAATATATAAAAACATCTAGTACAATATATAAACACATCTAGTATAATATATAAACACATCTAGTATAATATATAAACACATATAGTATAATTAATAAACATATCTAGCATAATATATAAACACATTTAGTATAATATATACAACTTTTAGTATAATATATAAACATATCTAGTATAATATATAAACATATCTAGTATACTATATAAACATATCTAGTATAATATATAAACACATATAGTATAATAAATAAACATATCTAGTAAAATATATAAACATATCTAGTATAATATATAAACACATTTAGTATAATACATACAACTTTTAGTATAATATATAAACCTACAAATTCTCTGGGAGAAGGAATAAATAAACAACCAACCAGAGTCAGACAGACACAGACTTCATTAAGTCATTTGCTTGAATCCCGGTAACTCTAGCCTGTCACTTATTAAAAGATCAGTCACCAAAAGTGCGCCAATTATCTCCATTACTGCATAGGGGAAAACAATATTCGCCGGTGCTAACACAATATTTCATCCCTCTAAATCTTACCCTGCACCCACGTCAATATCATTATTGTTTATGTTCAGAAATTCCCAGATTTACACCGTTTTAACAGCCTCCCCTTCACGAGAAAAAGAAAACTTCCTGGCCAGATTTAATGCAGATTTAATGAGTGAGTAATTAAAGGACTGCTCAACTTCGGCCATTAAAATTGAAAACCCGGAAATTATTGTTTTATTAAATTGAAGACAACAAGCTCATTTGCTGATTCGTTGTTTTTTTTAATCAAATTTTTTTTCATTTTCGTTTTTGAAGCCAATTTCCTATCAAATATAATAAATAAATAAATAAAAATATATGCAAGACTGTGTGAGATATTGACTTGAGGATATATTCACAAAACTCAACTGTTGATTTAAAAATAGAATTTGAATTATTTGTGCTGTTGAAATTCAAACGATTTTTTTTTTTAAATTTTATTAAATATTTGTTTCAAATGACTTCCGTTATTTTGTATTAGATGAACATTCAGATGGTGTGTAATCAAATTAAATAAGGTAAGGTTAGGGGAGAAACCATCTCACACTCAAACATGATATGAAGTTTCAAACCTGCTGATAATTTTCGATATCGTCTTCCTCATGGGGAGGATATTTGGTATCGTATTTCGTAATTCGAACGATGTCCATTTCCTATTTTGTGTGATGACAAAAACCTTTGGCCTGGTGGAATCCTGAATCCAATACAACATGCCCCTTCCCATCATTTTAGTTCATATGCAGTTTGCCCGGCAATTGTATCTATGACCTTTGGGAATTGGGTCAGTTAAAAAAACTCTCTGACATTAATTACATTTTTTGTCAACATTTTATTTAAATTTGAATTTCAAATTTTATGTAAGCCTACTTCATAAGTGTAAAAAATAATAATTTAATAAGGTGAGAGCCGTTTATAAACATAATATTTTACATAGTCTTTACATTATCTTATATATAATCTGATATATAATCTTATACGTAATCTGATTTATAATCTTATACATAGTCTTATACACAATCTTATACATAATCTGATACATAATCTGATATATAATCTTATACGTTAATCTGATATATAATCTTATACATAATCTTATACACTATCTTATAAATAATCTTATACATAATCTTATACACAATCTTATACATAATCCTCTACACAATCTTATACACAATCTTATACACAATCTTATACACAATCTTATACACAATCTTATACATAATCTTATACATAATCCTCTACACAATCTTATACACAATCTTATACACAATCTTATACACAATCTTATACATAATCTTATACACAATCTTATACACAATCTTATACATAATCTTATACATAATCTTATACATAATCCTCTACACAATCTTATACACAATCTTATACACAATCTTATACACAATCTTATACATAATCTTATACATAATCTTATACATAATCCTCTACATAATCTTATACACAATTTTATACACAATCTTATACATAATCTTATACATAATCTTATACATAATCCTCTACACAATCTTATACACAATCGTACACATAATCTGATACATAATCAAACCAGGCTGCCACATAGGATCACATAGAGCCCTGGTCAAAATAAATATTGGAGAATTTGAAGATCCTCCCCCCACCCCTGCCCTCCTCCCCCAACAGGTACTTTTGTTTAAGGGCTTCACACACAAAAAAAAAACATCAGCCTAGGACCCTTGCAGCCAAAGAATGACACCTGTCCATTTTGTCAACAGAGAAAAAAACAAGCAATTAAGCCTGTTCCATTCTGGACACAGGACGTGTTAGCGCATTTTCAGTATGTTTGTTATCTTTCAGTAAATATTTGTAAATTTTGGAAATGTTTATAAATTCAATTGTGTAATGCATATATCTGAAAAAAGATATTAAAAGGACAAGTAAGTCATGTTGAATAACTGTTACAAAAATAAATAATGATTACGCCCCTTTGATTAGCTTTTATTATTTATATTTAAAATATAAGCAAAACGGTACATAACTATCTCTTATATTTTGGCCCTGAGAGGTCAGATCGCGAAATGGACTTTTGATGTACACTTGGAAGGCCAAGACCTACAAAATGATATATACATCATGGGTCTAGGACTTATGGTTGCTGAGATATAGGGCGTTCCATTATTAATATAGCTTATAAAGTAAAAAACGGTACTTTATAAGGCCCCTTTTACGGCCCTGAGAGGTCAGATCGCGAAATGGAAAAAAGCTATTTCTTGGCAGGCTAAGACCTACAAAATGATATATACATCATGAGTCTAGGACTTATGGTTATTAAGATCTAGGGTGATGACAGACAGACAGACAGATAGACAGACAAAACGGGGACAATAGAGCATTTTTTTTCGAAAATGCTCTAACAAACCAGCTGAAGATAACTGGTCGTGCATTGTAGGCGACCTGAAAATCCTAAGGTCGATCCTAGCTGATGAACTCGAGATTTTTTTTAGGTCCTAATAAGGTCCATCCACTTAAAAATTGGTACCGACTTTTAGCTTCCGTGGTGCCTGCATGACTATTGCACTTTCTAGTATAGTGGAGAAGAAAGTCACCAGGGACCTCAAACACATACACAAATTTAGTACCTACACGTTGGCTAATCAAATGATGGTCATTTAAAATAATCTTTTGTTTATTTAATTCATTTATTTTATTAATAGAAAACAAGCAATTAAGCCTGTTCCATTCTGGACACAGGACGTGTTAGCGCATTTTCATGTTATGTATCAGTACGTTTGTTAGCTTTCAGTAAATATTTGTAAATTTTGGAAATGTTTATAAATTCAATTGTGTAATGCATATATTTGTAAAAAATAAATTATAAAGACGTTTCTTTATATTTGAAAAAAAATTATTGTCTCTTAAATCTAACTACAAGTGGTTTGTGGTTACTGAAATAGGACTCATAATTGAAAACATTCGAAATTATAGTCATTTAATCGTCCGAAAACTCGGTCAATTGTTGCATAGCTCTGATACTTTCAATTAAACTCAGAACACAAGCTTACTATTTCATTTGATGAGTTTCTTAATAAATCTTGGTGAAACTACGTGCTGCAGTATTTCGCACCAAATGAACGGGTTATTGAACGTACAAGGTGTATATATAATATATTAGCCCCTTAGGAGCCCTGAAGCCCGGCCCTCAGAGGTCCTATCGCAAAATGAACTTTTGATGTACACATGGCAGGCCAAGACCTACAAAATGATATATACATCATGGGTCTAGGACTTATAGTTGCTGAGATATAGCGCTCCTTTATTAATATAGCTTATATAGTAAAAAACGGTAATAAGGCCCCTTTTACGGCCCTGAGAGGTCAGATCGCGAAATGAAAAAAAGTCATTTCTTGGCAGGCCAGGACCTACAAAATGATATATACATCATGGGTCTAGGACTTATGGTTGTTGAGATCTAGGGTGTACACGGACAGACAAAACGGGGACAAATCAAATATCTAAAAAATGATTGAAAAAGGAAACATATATTTATATAAACTATGTTCAAGATAATGTTATTTTATCCTCGCTAAGAGATGAATGAAATATGATCTTTTCAGTGCCTGATTTATCATCTTATGTTCTGTTTAAATGTATGTTGGCTATTGTCAAGGGGTACTCCATTATTTCACAACAAATTACTCTCAATGACTCATTTTACGACTAAAAAATTGTTTTTCACTTAACGATGGCTAAAACGGTCATGGACAAGGTTGTGGTGCTGGCTGTGGTGCGGCTGTGGTGCGGCTGTGGTGCCACTGTGGTGCGGCTGTGGTGCGGCTGTGTTGTGGTTGTGGTGCAGCTATGGTGCCGCTGTGGTACGGCTGTGGTGCCGCTGTGTTGCGGCTGTGGAGCGGCTGTGTTGTGGTTGTGGTGCGGCTGTTGTACCGCTGTGGTGCGGCTGTGGTGCGGCTGTGTTGTGGTTGTGGTGCAGCTGTGGTGCGGCTGTGATGCCGCTGTGGTGCGGCTGTGTTGTGGTTGTGGTGCGGCTGTGGTGCGTCTATGGTGCCGCTGTGGTGCGGCTGTGCTTCTGCTGTGGTGCGGCTGTGGTACGGCTGTGGTGTGGATGTGGTGCAGCTGTGAGGCGGATTAGGTCATTATAGTCCCATTTGAAGAAGAAATTATTGTTCCCTTTATTTAAAAGAGAGATGCATAAAAAGGTTTAAAATTTGGACTCAGTGGGGGCCCATCATAATTCATCGCCCATGGAGCTTTCCCATGGAGCTTGCCAGGTTCGCCCGTCGTTAAATCCGCCATGTGTTTGTGTTTGTTGTTTGTTATATCTGTTATATAATGGTGGTTGCGGTGTTTTGTTATATCCGTTATGTAATGTTGGCTGCGATGTTTGGTTATATCCGTTATATAATGTGGTTGCCATGTTTTATTATATCCGTTATATAATTCGGTTGCGATGTTTTGTTATATCCGTTATATAATGGCGGTTCCGATGTTTTGTTATATCTGTTATATAATGGTGGCCGCGATGTTTTGTTATATCCGTTATATAACTGCGGTTGCGATGTTTTGTTATATCCGTTATATAATGGCGGTTGCGATGTTTTGTTATATCCGTTATATAATGGTGGCAGCGATGTTCTGTTACATTAAGGACATTTTAATTGTTAATGATAGAAAAGTTGAATACAACTGGAGCAGGTTTTCTTTGCAAAGATGGGTGTGTTTGGGTGGGGGTGATGGGCGTGGTGTATGTAAAATAATCAAAGAAAGGGGTCGAGGAGGCGTGAATTGTGTTATACATTGTTATCATGGGGATGTGAGAGGGTAATTTTGTTTTAGCTTTTAAGCGTTATATCTACAGTTAAATTTCACAGATCTACAGCGGAATAGATTTATGGAGCAACAGAATCTAGAAAAGGGGCGGGGGGGGGCTAAAAACTGTGTATACATATCCATTAAAAAACTGATTATCACAACAACAACAAACACACTCACACTCTTACCTTCAGCCATTTAACTGCCATGAATAATATTTGACAGTGAGCTCATTATCATTGATCTACAGGGGTATGAATATCAAACTAAACCAATTATCATTAACAGATAGTTAGACAGCAGTTACAACAATGAGCCATGTACAACAATGAGCCATATACAACAATGAGCCATGTAAAACAATGAGCCATGTACACCTGTCAAAGGCCCAGATACTTAAGGGCCGTAACTAAACTGGCCCAACTTTTTTTTTATCGTCACCAATACTCACAGTTTATGAAGGGCTCGGGATTTTCTGGCTGAGACCATGTTGTTGCTATGTATCTATTCAAAGAAAGGGATAAACGCATCTATTATGATATATAAACTCATCCAGTATAATATAGAAGTATAATAAGTATATCTAGTGTAATATATAAACACATTTAGTATAATATATAAACACATATAGTAAAATTTTTAAACACATTTAGTATAATATATAAAAACATTTAATATAGTATATAAACACATTTAGTATAATATACAAACCTACAAATTCTCTGGGAGAAGGAATAAATAAACAACCAACCAGAGTCAGACAGACACAGACTTCATTAAGTCATTTGCTTGAAGTCCGGTAACTCTAGCCTGTCACTTATTAAAAGATCAGTCACCAAAACTTGCGCCAATTATCTCCACTTGGTTGCTCTCCGGAAGTTCGATTAGATTTTTCGTAATTTTAATCAATTCCTCTCACGTCGATGTGTGTCTGTGTGAAGTTTTACTGTGACGTATAAAAATCGGATCATTTATTGAGACGTCCGTGACCTAGACAACATCGCATACAACATCATAGCAATGAAATAAACATCCTTACAGATCTACTTATGAAATCAGTATTAATACCAGTATTTATTAACTAGCTGTACCCTGCAAAAACCTTTGCATAGAGCTATTTCCTTGTGAACGATCGTTAGGCTAGGTTATTTTTTGGTTCTGGACCGATCCGATTTTTCATTCAATGTATATAAACTGTAATACTGTTGTATTAATTCTTTACTTTCGATTTAACGCAGAGCCCAAATCGCTATTATATTAGATATTTTTATGTTTGGTGAGTTTTTCTATTTTTCACAAGTCATGTAACGGCGTTACATTTCGGGGTCTGTGTACAGCAGTGTTTCCATATTTGAGGGTCTCGCCCTCAATTTTTGAGGACAATTGGACTGTTATAGTGGGGGTGGATGTGTGCTAAAAAAAGGCTTTAAGAAATTTATCTCGTCTTAAGTTGAAAAACCAACCAAAATGTCTGCTACAGCTTAACTCGTATTTGTAAACATAAGAATGACGTAAGTGGGTCATGGCGCAGGAAAATATTCGGAATCAAGCGGTGTACTTGGAGATGGGTCGAGACCAGAGGTGTGCGGATCTTGAAATTTAGCGTCCGCGTCCGTCCGCGGATTTCTATCAATGATCCGCGTCCGCAGAATCTTACAACATTGGTTCGCAGTCAGTCCCCGCGTCCGCATTGCTGAAATTTAGCTGTTTAAATTACTTGAAATTTTGTATGGTAACGCTTAAGAAGATCCGCGTCAGTCCGCGAGTCCGCAAATTAACCATACGAAGCGTCCGCTGTCAGTCCGCGGATTCGGAAAAGTCTGCGTATCTGCGTCCGCAAGCGGACGCGTCCGCTGTCCGCTCATCTCTGGTCGAGACTTAAAACTCGAGATTACTGTTGGAACATATCTGTTGTTCGTTAATGTATTCAGGCGGTTTTAGGGTCTTCGTAATGTTTTTGTTTATCGATAGTTAATTTATCTACTTAATTTGAGATTTTTAAAACCAAAGAGAAAAAGCTGTTTTTTTTTTTAATTCCTCTTTAAAATTTGATTTAAAATGTCATTTATTTTACTTTTATCTATGTAGGTTCATAGACACTAGACATAGTGCCTACTTAACCCAGTGCTCCGATTGGTCACTTCTACAAGCCAGGGGACGGATGGTCGTGCGGTAACGCGCTCGACTGTCGACCTGAGGGCTACTGGTTCGATCTTCTGTTCGATCTTCTGTGAGGACCAAATTATATTTTCAGATCTTGGCTTAAGTCCCCCGTTATATCTCCCGTGGTGCCTCCATGGTCATTTGCAACTATCAGTAATGGTAGGGATGAAGAAGGCCACTACAAAAACCAGTCCCATTAGTGGTTTATAGGACATTTCATCTCGTCATATAGGGGATAATTTACATGCCAGGTGTAATAACATATGGACTGTTGACCATGTGGTCAGAATTCCTTCAGGGCAATTTTATAGACTGTTTATTTTGTTCAGGTAAGTTTGATGTTTTTATTGTTTACACCATAAGAGTACATTTGAACATTTTTACTTATTTAGAGCTCTGATCATCATTATTTATTAACCGAGTCCTCTGGTGTAACTAGTAAATCCAGACTTGTAATCTCGCGAGATCTTGTCTGAAAAGAAAATATTATTTAATTCTCGGTTTTTTTAATCTCATAACTAGACTTTACATTAGTGCCTTGAACTATGTGCACTTAACAACAGTCCCTTTAACTATGTGCACTTTAAAATAGCCCCTTAAACTATGTGCACTTTAATGTTAAAAAAAGAATTTTTTGGGAATCCCGTCAAGCTGGGATAATACTTAAATCTCATCCCAAAGAGAATAATCCTCATTATGGGTTCAGAACAAGAACAACCCCCGACTATAAAACGTTGAATCTAACATCCAAATATAGCCCACTAAATTTGCGCACACAGCACCTTATCATTGATAAATCGTAATTGATTCTTAATATTTTAATGGACTCCTTTCCAAACAGTTCTTCATTTAATGTTTTATGTTGTTCAACATGACGTATTTAAAATATGAGATAATGTACTTAATATTGAGTGTAAAAATATTTTGGGAGCCCTCCTCAAGCTGGGGCCCCACCACAAACTCTCTGTCTGAAGCCCTTATCATAAATAGGTTAGTTTGGATTGTCAACATTGTGTATGGCGCTACTCAAACTCAACCCTTATTCAATTCATTCATGTAACGTAATAGTAAAAAAAAATGAAAAAAAAAATATATTGTGACGTAGTTATAGGTTAGTAATAATGGGAAATAATTGTACATTAGATATAGACATATGTTAGAAATAATAACAAATTAAACAATATAAATATTATATTATCTTATGGTATACGTAATACTAAATTCGTGTAATTTAAAATATAGATTGTGGAAAATAATACAGATTATTAATTGAACGTTTTCTGTAGATATTTCTTTTATGATCGCTTCTAATTTAATAACAAAGTGAACACCATAGATATATTACATTATTGTGAGATATATATATGGAATTCTATTACGTAAGTGTTGTTTAAATATATATGTGTAATATAAGATGACTTTGTTCAAGTCGCTCACTGCTTACGGATATGTAGATCGTGGCGGTGGAAAAATATTACTATGGTGTGATTGCCATTTGATTTTCACAACCTTACCTTCCGTATCTAAGTGTAGGGTGCTTGGTTACCTCAGCACTATACAATTGGCTGGTCCAATGTCATTACTGGCAGCGAACTTAGAGACATCTTACTCGGCCTGCCAGTTGGAAGCCAGTTCATGCATGTCAAGTTAAATACAGCAAATGTTTCTGCCATCTTGGTGTTGTTTATGCCGCCATCTTGTGTGACTGACATCTCGTATGACAGACACGGGATTGCCGACTGAGCAGAAAAGGATTTTTTTTGTATCATAGACGACGTCACGCCGTAGTTTTAATGCGTTATGATAAACTTTGTAAAATTATTTAACCCATTAAAATTATAACTGTCATAAAAAGCTAAAATAATGACTTTTTTGTTATTAGAACCGCTCGTATTCTTCATTTTGTCAATTTAAAGTTTAAACTCTTCAAATTAAGGGACATCTTTTTACTGTGGAATATCACAATGTAATAATATGTGCTTCATTCTTCTGACAAACATCTGCAGTGCCGTTTTTTCGTAAACCAAACAAAATTAAAAAAAAACTGTTTGAAGTAATTCAACTTTTATGTTTATTGAAAAAGTAACTTTTCTCAATTTAAGACTTAAAAAATATCAACACATAACTCATAAACCACTTCTTGTTCTTCTACCCCCGCGCCTCTACACGGCACCAGATAATGTGCACTAAATAATGAAACTAAACTCTTTTTAAGAGAGGGTGTGAAAAACTCGATTGTCACGATTTCTCTCCCCCATGTTGAAATATATCAGTTTAATACTTTTACAAATGTGGAAAAACAATCTGTCTTATTAGCTTTGGATATTACATCATATAATAGAATAAAAAGGTATTGTAAAACTATAACGAAGGCAGTGACGTAGCTAGTGTTATAGGGGCGCCAAGGGTGGGGACTCTAAGAGTGACGCCCCATTTCCATGTTCAAAAATGATAAATGGTAATAAATGCCCCCCCCCCCCTTGCTGGTGGCGAAGTATGCCTCCCTCCCCCCTCCTGCAGCCTTCTAGTCCCGCCACTGTGCGAGGTCTCTTTAAAATATTTTGATTGTTTGTATCAATTTCATTAGTTTATTAGTTATCACAGTAGTTTACCAATAATACTTTTTTTTAATACACTGTTGTGTGGCGAGAAAACAATAAAGCTTCTTTATTTAGAAATAAAACAGTTTTCTTCATTTTTTTCCCACCAGTTGTTTGTTTTTCAATTCGTTTTCAATGACAATAATACTTTTTTTTTTTGTAATTTTGTGTAAACTGTTCAATTAAAATGTGGATATTTTTGGAGGAACAAATTATCACGTGAAGAAACTTCAACACCAAAAATAGCTTCTGACATATGTTTTGTTTAATGAAGCAATGAAACAACATTTTAAAACAAGTTACTATACTTCTCCGCTCCCACCCCACCCCCTCAGCCATCTCTGATCATGACACAGATTGGTTTCTGGCATCCTAATGAGTCGCCACACACACACACACACACACAAACACACCGGCCTGACTCACACTGACACTTAAATAAACAACACCGCTTCCAGGGACAGATAGACAGCTTCAATAATATGTCGATTTTTTTCTTTCTTTCAGCTTTCTAGTTCGCTTCAGCTGAGCAGCAGCCGAGAAACTTCTGGGTTAGAGATTGAATAAAAATGTTCCTAGTGGAGTGTAAAATATTTCAACAAAGTGTAAGTGAGCTGTGTACCAAAATAAGTTTGGCAAGAGTTCCAGCCCCTTTTACCTTCTTAATACTCGAACTTCCAATATTAAGTAGATTGATGCATGTTGACAGCCTTTGAATCGATTATACCTCAAAGTGTGTGAAAGTATGTCCTGCGTGAACCACTTTAGCCAAGTAGGTACTGAAGTATATGTACATAAGGGACGCCTATCTTTCCAATCCGATACTTGGTCACGTGATTGGGTGACGTGTCACGTAGCAAACTTGGCAACCTTCTTCAAACCCTAGGGTCGTTTTAATCAAAAATTAAATGTCACAGCGCAACCCCTGCATTCCTTTTCCCGAAACCCCCTTAGAAAATGAAATTCCCAGTTTGAGAACCGTTATCATATAGGCCAGTTTAACAATGGAGGGATTATTCACACGTCGTCGTGACATTACTTCGTCTCGCTGAGCGAACGACGTCACGGCTCACCTTAATGCTCCATATTAGTCGGACTCAACAATGTCTGATCGGATCTATTTACTCCAGCTGTTATCGGAAGATGTTCAACTGCAGAACAGGGTAGAACTGTCTCACTTTACTCCCTACATCCCGCAGACCCGAGAAAGAGAGAGAGAGAGAGAGAGAGAGAGAGAGAGAGAGAGACAATCCTGTAACCCCAGCTGGGCAATTTGAATTCTGTAGACTCTACGCCATGAGGTCTGTAGTCAGAGATAACCAAATGCGTACCTGCACAGCCGGGATACATTTTATTAATATTCATTTCTTTTGTACAAGTAATACGTAACTAATCAGTTACA
>JAGDYQ010000006.1:5506135-5647718 GCA_021962125.1 Bulinus truncatus
AACTACGTAAGGGGGGGGGGTAGAGTAAGGGGTGGGAGAGCACAGGTGGAGTCCACCCATCTGTCAAGGTCATCTATAATTAAACGTTAAACGATATAGTGGTCTAAATATAATAAGTGACTCAGTATAATCGTCTAAATATAATACATGAGTCAGTTAATAGTCAAAATATAATACGTGAGTCGGTATTTTAAATTATTTGTGTACCTTTAGGCTTAAGAAAATATAGAAATGTTTATAAAAACATGAAAAAAAAAACGAATTATTTACTGAAGATCTACCTGTATATTAGAGTACTTCGCCGGTTTTCTACTGCAGTGGTTTCTAAAGTGTAGGTCGCAAACTAAGTTAATGTGGGTCACCAAATATTTTTACAATTTCTTCTTCTATAATAATTGAGTGTTTGATTCAATGAATTTGCTATTACTATCACATCATATGAAACTAACACACTGCACTGTTATACCTCAATGGTAACACTGCGCATGTGGATACATCGTTGTATATTTCTACATTCCTACTTATGGCCGTCGTTTGTTAGTACTCATCAACTCAATTATCAGCACCAGATAGCAGCACCAGATATCAGACTTGTACAGTGCTGGTAGATGATAAGGTTTCGATTCTAATAATTCCCTTACATGTGTGCTGAACACAGAATGTATTTTGTCAGTTAATAGTCTAAATATAATTCACTTTTCAAGGTAAAAAATTATCTTAATAAACTACCGCAATCTAGCTCTTTTATCTCCTTAAAATGACACATCATCAGTAAAATAGAACATAGTCTATGGATGTACAAACTTGAGAATCGTGGGGAAACAGTGGGTTATTATATAATACAGATTAAATGTAAACCTTAAAGGGTAAAAAACGTCAATGAGCGCGGGCCGATAAAATAACCAAAGAGGATTGACTTGGTTCGCGGGCTTAGTCTGCTCACCCCTGACATGGACTCATTGTTCACTAACACCATTGCTGCAATCTATTTTGAATGTACCAACACCAAATGTAAATCTATGTGTCATTAATGGTAGGATATAATGAGTAGAAGTTGGCCTTTCTACTTTTACTTTTTTTTTTGTTCATTACCGATTGGTTGGGAGAAACGCAATGAATACATTCAGTCGCTAATAGTAAAACACATCACACAACTGGTATGGAATAATGAGACACCACATGCGTATAACAACGGTGGAAAAGTATAAACGGTTAACATTTTTATAAATGATGGTAGCTCTACACCCTGAATTGGTTTTTACCTTTGAATGTTTTTACCTTTTCAATGCATTTAACTTTCAATACTTCGCATTAGACAGGTAAACATATTCCATTATGAAAATAACTACATTTACCCGCGAACGTTAATGTGAGGGGGTACCCGCGTACAGAGGCGTAGCTAGGGGGCAGGTGGTACATATGTCCCCGGGCGCCGAGGTTCAGGGGCGCCAAATGGTATTTTTTACTTATAATATTATATGGTTTTCGAATGGGGGTGGGGCGCTAAAATGATATTAAAAAAGTAAAATGCCCCGGGCGCAAGTTGCCTTGCCCCCCTCGCTACACCTATGCCCGCGGACATTCATTTTGAGTACAGTCGCTAAAACTTTTGAGAATCACTTATGTAAGTTTACATTTACAACCGCAGTTTAATATCTTCTTTAATTACATTTAATACTTTAATGAAATGTCATTAGTTTAAACCCAGGACTATTATTCGTAGTGTACACTTGGGCCTACAGGTTTATAAACTTTTAAATTAAATATACGGCCAGGCAGACATAGACATCAACTGGTGTACAGACAGGCAGACATGTACATCAACTGGTGTACAGACAGGTAGACATGTACATCAACTGGTGTACAGCCTGGCAGACAACCACATCAACTGATGTACAGGCAGGCCGAAATCCACAACAAATGGTGTACAG
Organism: Bulinus truncatus; assembly: GCA_021962125.1. Taxonomy (NCBI): domain Eukaryota; kingdom Metazoa; phylum Mollusca; class Gastropoda; family Planorbidae; genus Bulinus; species Bulinus truncatus. The sequence continues at coordinate 5,508,067 of JAGDYQ010000006.1, forward strand.
ACAGGCAGACATACACCACATCAACTGATGTACAGACAGGCAGACAGTTAAAAAAGGCGGAGAAAAAAAGCTGTCAGACAAAAATAAATAGAAATAGACAGATTTCATAAACAAATGATCAGACCTAGGCTGTCGGAAATACAAATATATAGAAAGACAGTTAGACAGACATAGGCCTATATATATAAAGACAGACAGACCGACATACATACACACATATATCTTTATCTATCTATCTATCTATCTATCTATCTATCTATCTATCTATCTATCTATCTATCTATCTCTCTCTCTCAGAGAGAGAGAAATATTTGCATATATACAATTAGTACAAAAAAAAACTGTTTTATTGGTATGTCAATGTCAGGTAGGTCATTAAGGCGCAGACAGTTTGTAAACATATATTTCTACAACACCCTTGAGTATAAAACACCATTCACAACTACAACTAACAAACCGTCTATAACTGACTCAATACATCTGATAACTTATATGTAGTAATACTTGGACCATCGATCACTTCCTGTCCTCCCCCCTACCCCACTCACCCCCACCCGTTTATTGCGTCAAACAGCATGACACACTCACTTGAATGGTAGAGCGTTAATTTATAGAACACTCCAAGCCATTATTACTGCGGAGAGCTGAAACACACACACACACACACACACACACACACACACTCACCACACACACACACACACACTCACAAAACATAAAAGGGGAATAAATAAAAAAAAGTCCAGAACAATAACTGAACTACAATGGCGGCTCTTACGTTTGATATTTTAATTATTGATACTCATAACTTATTTCAGGAACCCCATTAAGTCCCACACCCCCTTCCCCCCTTTCATTCCCCCTATATTTTTTTTTAGATATTTCATTATTGTTTCGATTGGTAAAGTTATCAGTTATTACAGGTTCAAAGTATCACATGTTACAATGAATACTTTAACTGACAAAGGAATTAAGTCAGAGAGCAGTGGGGAGTAGGGTATATTTGAAGATCACAGCATGAGCCGCTGTGCGGGGCCCTGAACGAGTGTTATATTCGGGGTCGAGATCCGTCGTATTGGGCTATATACGATTCCTCCTCAGTCACGGGGCCCTGGTCGGTTGCCCTAGTCGTTCCTCCAGCTAAACGGGTTCGAGTCATACCGAAGGAAGTTTAAAAAAATCGTCGTTTATGGTCGAAATAATAATAATACAAAGAATACAATAAGAAACCGCTGCCATCAAACTGCCCCCGTTACGTGTCTATGAAATAAATGGGGCATCCAGATCTCCTCTTTACTGGAAATTTATAAAGTAAATATTGCATTGATTTTAAGCTGTATATAAGGGATGTTCTGTGCAACTAGTCTGGGATTAATACTCCTGCTTTCTAAGTAATGGGCGAATTAACATTAGCGATCAAGATCTGTAACAATGGCAGTGCATGCTCGTGAGTGCATAAAGTTGCAAAGTCCACGGCATAGAACACAGGGGGGGGGGGGCAATGTGTGGCGGACAACGGTTAATTTTTGCCTTATATTTTATGACGTTACATTATTACATGTATTATTTTGTCTCTAATAAACTCTTCAACTATCTACTCTTGGTGCGGCCCATAATTCCAATTAAAAAAAAAAAACCCAATGTGGCCATTTCTCAACAAAATTTATTCACCCATTGGCTCTTCCGCCCTTACTTAACAGTCGCTAGATTTATATTTTTCTTTGTGCCCTATTTATTCTGGTGTGAAAGTAAATATCCTTGCAATCAGTGTTGCTGGTAATAGTCATATTTATAGAAAATGCGATGTAATGGTATTAAGATTATTTAATACAAGTATTTTTAGCCCATCGAACGACGGGCGGAATTTTATTATTATTATTTTTTTTAATAAAAAACCATTTTTCGAACAGCAAGGCTCGTCCATTTTTCAATACAATTAAACTCAGCTGTCAACAACCACCAAACAATTGTGAACGAGTGATGAACGGCAACTCAAACTACAAACAGTCTGCTTACTGATAGAATCACTAATGTTTAAATAAAGTTTTTTGTTCCGTCATTTTATTCAATACTTACTTTGTGCAGAAATGACCTACATTTCATATACTGCATATGTTGTTAGTCTAATAATTCATACAAATGTATAAATCTATGTCGTTTGTGTTTTGTATATAGCATAAAAACATCGATAATTTTCAGAGCATTTTCAAAAAAAAATGCTGTCTGTCTGTCTGTCTGTCCGTCATCACCCTAGATCTCAACAACCATAAGTCCTAGACCCATGATGTATATATCATTTTGTAGGTCTTGGCCTGCCATGTGTGCAGCAAAAGTTCATTTCGCGATCTGACCTCTGAGGGTCGTAAAAGGGGGCTTATAAAGTACCGTTTTTACTATATAAGCTATATTAACAAAGGAGCGCCATATATCTCAGCAACCATAAGTCCTAGACCCATGATGTATATATCATTTTGTAGGTCTTGGCCTGCCATGTGTACATCAAAAGTTCATTTTGTGATAGGACCTCTGAGGGCCGGGTTTCAGGGCTCCTAAAGGGCTTATATATTATATATATAGCCCCATTTTACACCGTGTACGTTCAATAACCCATTTGGTGCAAAATACTGCAGCACGTAGTTTCACCAAGATTTATTAAGAAACTCATCAAATGAAATAGTAAGCTTGTGTTCTGAGTTTAATTGAAAGTATCAGAGCTATGCAACAATTGACGGAGTTTTCGGACGATTAAATGACTACAATTTCGAATGTTTTCAATTATGAGTCCTATTTCAGTAACCACAAACCACTTGTAGTTAGATTTAACAGAAAATAATTTTTTTTCAAATATAAAGAAACGTCTTTATAATATTTTTTTTTTTACAGATATATGCATTACACAATTGAATTTATAAACATTTCCAAAATTTACAAATATTTACTGAAAGCTAACAAACGTACTGATACATAACATGAAAATGCGCTAACACGTCCTGTGTCCAGAATGGAACAGGCTTAATTGCTTGTTTTCTTTAAGAGTTATGTCCGGTAACACTCACGCCTCGTCCCTGCTTGCAATATAAACATTTTTTTTTAAATTTTAGAACAAAAGTAAACTATTTCAATGATAATTCCACCAATCTTTGATTATATTTGAAACCAAAAAAGTCGAGAAATAAATATTTTATATTAGCATAAATACACGGATATCACATTCGTTGAAATAACTTTAGTCATATTCCATGAACATGAACTTACTTCTAGAATGTATTGTAAAAGTTGAACTGTATAATTAATGTTTAATCATTAGGATTAATTAAGTAAAAAAAAAATCCCAAATTAATGGTACTTGGATTTGAATATGATTTGATACATTTAAGCAACAATGTATCGAATTGTTGTTTTGTTAATGAATACATTTAGTCATTGGAAGGTCAAAGGTCGTTTTGTCATGATATATTCTTGACCGTCCAATCGATTAAAATCATCTCCGCCGCTCCGGAGTTTATAAAATCTGGTCTGTAAACAAACCCTGCAAGGATAACACGCTCCTGTTGGGAGATTCCCTCACCAGGTAATGTTTTCTATACAAACACATTCACTTTATCCCAATACACTACTCGGCGCTGCAACTCTACCCCCTCCCCCACCACCCTCGGCATGATACCACCGGTTCCACCGGCAAACTCGTTTGTTACAACAAATGACTGAATGTTTTCCTACAAGTCACACACAAGTCACGTGGTCAAATCGACGTGAGTGCTGCAGTCAACTTAGCCGTAACAAAGGCGTATCTTGAGGTAAGGTGCTCACACAGTTAAAACTGTTTCCCTTTTTTATTAATTAAATATCAGATGGTTTTTAAACAGGGCATCGGGGTGGGGGTGGTAGAGGGTGTGGCTGTCTACTCTCTGCTCCCTCGCCACCAACTCCCTTCACACTCACTGGTCGGTAGCAAACAGAATCAGTCGGGTGTGACCACCTTGTAGATGTTTCAATAATTTATCGAGTCATTAGCATCTCCAGGATGTAGGGTCTTGAGGTGTGAGTGTGTGTGTGTGGTGTGAGCGCTCAGATCTTGATGCTAACATATGCCTTAAGATTTTAGATAATACACATATGTGTAAATAAAGACCAGCTTTATCCACAAAGGTGAACGTCTGCTCGGCTTTAGCAAAGTATCCTTCTAATAATAGAGTAATATATTTATTTATTTATTTTTAGACATTTTGGCGGGCAAATGATCAAACGTATCCTTTAAGCGGTTATTTTACTTAAGCGGGCATTATTAATCCGTTATGAGGGGAAGAGGTTTCACAATCTGTGAACCTGCCCTCATGTAGACTCCATAAACTGTGCGCCGCGATCTGGGAGGATGTAATGTGAAAACCAGGAGCATACTAATTATAGTTAGAAAAGTGTGTGTGTTTGAGAGGGAGAGAGAGAGAGAGAGAGGGAGAGAGAGAGAGAGAGGGAGAGAGAGAGGGAGAGAGAGAGAGAGAGAGGGAGAGAGAGAGAGAGAGAGAGAGGGAGAGAGAGAGGGAGAGAGAGAGGGAGAGGGAGAGAGAGAGAGGGAGAGAGAGAGAGAGAGGGAGAGAGAGAGAGAGAGAGAGAGAGAGAGAGAGAGAGAGAGAGAGAGAGAGAGAGGGAGAGAGAGAGGGAGAGGGAGAGAGAGAGAGAGAGAGAGAGAGAGAGAGAGAGAGAGGGAGAGAGAGAGAGGGAGAGAGAGAGGGAGAGGGAGAGAGAGAGAGGGAGAGAGAGAGAGAGGAGAGAGAGAGAGAGAGAGAGAGAGAGGGAGAGAGAGAGGGAGAGAGAGAGGGAGAGGGAGAGAGAGAGGGAGAGAGAGAGAGAGAGAGAGAGAGAGAGAGAGAGAGGGAGAGAGAGAGAGAGAGAGAGAGAGAGAGAGAGAGAGAGAGAGGGAGAGAGAGAGAGAGAGAGAGAGAGAGAGAGGGAGAGAGAGAGAGAGAGAGAGAGAGAGAGAGAGAGTTCAGAGAGAGAGAGAGAGAGAGAGAGAGAGAGAGAGAGAGAGAGAGAGAGAGAGAGAGAGAGAGAGGGAGAGAGAGAGAGAGAGAGGGAGAGAGAGAGAGAGAGAGAGAGAGAGAGAGAGAGAGAGAGAGAGAGAGAGAGAGAGAGAGAGGGAGAGAGAGAGAGGGAGAGAGAGAGGGAGAGAGAGAGAGAGAGGGAGAGAGAGAGAGAGAGAGAGAGAGAGAGAGAGAGAGAGAGAGCGTGTTGAGAGATATATAGAGATAGGGTGGGGGGATAAAGAAATAGAGGAGAGTTTCATCTACCAAATGTTAAAGGAAGTAACAGAGAACGAGAGGGAGGGGGCAGGCACGCCGAGGGGGGGGGCAGGGGGGTCATTGCCAGGGGACCCGCATCTGTAAGGGGGACCGGCCGCGCCAACCATGTCAATTTTTTCACGACTTTTTGTTTATTAAGTGGCCCGCAATGATGTCCTGCACTGGGGCCCGTGTTGGCTCTCGGCACCACTGGGTGAAAGTAGTTATAAGGTGAGAATGGGACAGAGTAGTAGAGATAAGAGGAGAGAAAAATAAAATTAACTAAAGTGACAATGTAAACATAAGGGAGAGAGAGAGAAAGAGAAGTGACATTGACCAACTTTTGTTATAATAATATGCACATGACATTAAAAAAATATTTTTAACTAGCTGTACCCTGCAAAACCTTTGCATAGAGTTGTGTCCCCTTAGGCTTGATCGGTAGGCTGGTATACATTTGGTTTCGGGTAGATCCGATTGTATTTTATACCGGGATACTGTTGTATTGATTCTTTACTTTCGATATAACGCAGAACCGAAATCGCTATTATTTTATTAGATTATTTTAATACAGCTATCATATTGCTAAATCAGATAATTACTAGTCAAATAGAAATTAGCGATGGTTTATTTTTCATGATTGTGAGTTATTTAATAAGAAATGACATGCTCGATATTGTGAAATAGTTAATGAGCAATACTAAATTCAAGGCAACACTGTACCCACATTTTAAGACTTTTCAACATACATATTTCCCCATATTTTCTGTCTCTTGTTTTTAAAAGGCCCAACATTTTCTTCAGCATTTGGGACCCTAGCCAACCTTAATTGCTTCTGAGTACATTCTAATTTAAATTTTTGAATCATCCAATGAGATTATTAAATTTGAAACAGAATAATAACTCATATCATGGAGTGATAAGAGCATACAGTTCACACACATACAGTCATTGACATTTCTCTATTCATTAAAATCTTGCACTGGGCCTATTATAATATTTTACAAGCTTGAGGCACAAAGACTCGGGGTTAGGGAAATTGGAGTAAAACGGAAAATCTGGAAAGCGAAAATAAAAAAAAAAATAAAAATGAAAACTCTATCTTTGTCTAATGTGAAACATAAAGTCTGGAAATGTTTTACAAATTATGTGCCATCCATCTTTGTGGTTTAAATGGCAGCGTGTGTGGGGGTGGATGTGTGTGTGTGTGTGTGTGTGTGGGTGGATGTTTGTGTGGGTGTGTGTATGTGTACGTGGATGAGTAGCCGACATTGAAAAATAATGAGGCAATATATTTCACAGTGTCCTAGCTGTGCTTATATGTTTGTGGGGAAGGAGAGGGAGGGAGGGAGGGTGAGCCCGGGGAGGGCGGGGGGGGGGAGGGTAAATAATCAGGTCAAAAGTTTTTCTTCTCTCAATAGATCCAGACATTTTAATTGTGACCTCACTTCCGACAGTTAAACGTTTTAACATTGACAATACACTTGGAACCTGTGAACGGTGCTCCATCACCTGGCATGTGGTGTCTCCTCATTAGCATCAATGCAATCTCTCCCCCCCCACCCCGCACCTCCCTCCCCACGCCCATCTGAAATTTACACAAACATTATCATTTGTTTTGTAACAGAAACAAATGCTTTAATAACAGTCTAAAACAGAAGTAAGTATTAAATATACATGTTTTGATTTTTATAATTGCAAAAGCGTAACTCATATGAATGAAAATTGGAACTGCAAAAAGCTTGAATATTTTATTAATAACTGCAGACTTAAAAATAAAATGGTATAAAATATCTAAAGTCGTTTGTATAAATGTTTTAAAAGACTTGCTGTAGTGTATCACGCTATTGACATGTTGTACCTTCGTTTCAAAATAAACCAAACATTACACAACATTACATTTTTGCTCACACCGAAAGTGCGTTTTGAACCACCGGAGGTTTCAAGGTAGTTATGTTTTAAAAAAATGACAATAGTTACTTTAGTCGTTCTAGGTGACTCCAGCTACCAGTGCCCTCCATGGTGATTAGCTACCAGTGTCCTCCATGGTGACTAGCTACCAGTGTCCTCCACGGTGACTAGCTACCAGTGTCCTCCATGGTGACTAGCTACCAGTGTCCTCCATGGTGATTAGCTACCAGTGTCCTCCATGGTGACTAGCTACCAGTGTCCTCCATGGTGACTAGCTACCAGTGTCCTCCATGGTGACTAGCTACCAGTGTCCTCCATGGTGACTAGCTACCAGTGTCCTCCATGGTGACTAGCTACCAGTGTCCTCCATGGTGACTAGCTACCAGTGTCCTCCAAGGTGACTAGCTACCAGTGTCCTCCATGGTGACTAGCTACCAGTGTCCTCCATGGTGACTAGCTACCAGTGTCCTCCATGGTGACTAGCTACCAGTGTCCTCCATGGTGACTAGCTACCAGTGTCCTCCATGGTGACTAGCTACCAGTGTCCTCCGTGGTGACTAGCTACCAGTGTCATCCATGGTGACTAGCTACCAGTGTCCTCCAAGGTGACTAGCTACCAGTGTCATCCATGGTGACTAGCTACCAGTGTCATCCATGGTGACTAGCTACCAGTGCCCACAAGCATGGGCGTATTCATGGGGGGGCAAGGGGGGCATTTGTCCCCCCCCCTACATTTTGAAAAAAATGTCATAAAGTTGTTATTTGCCCCCCCCCGGAAAATTTTTGCCCCCCCCCCCTGGAAAAATTCCTAGCGACGCCCATGACCCCAAGGTGATAGCTACCAGTCTCCTCCGTGGTGACTCCTTGTACTGCCACCATAACCAACACTTCCTTATCTCTGTGTGTGTGGGGGGGGGGTGAATAGTAAAAACACTATTTGACTGTGACCACTGTTAATTGACTTATTCTCTAAACTGTACCTCATAAATGTTTTTTTTAAAGTTGTTTTGTGGCGGGTTGTTACCAATGTGGAACACTCGCCCATTGATTTACTTTCCAATTTAATAAGCATCTATAGAATAGAATGAATGCTGGGAACATTTGTACTTTTAAATGGTGATGGTTGAGACATTTCATTATTGTTTTGGTTAAAATTAAAGTCACAACAAGGAAGCCTTCTTGGTATGGGGGGGGGGGGGCTTGGGTAGTCGCTAGTTTTGCCCTGACTTTGATTGTCTTGAAAATCTCCCCATTTTAGACTATTTCCTACTTATAGATTCTTCCACTCACACAAAATTCTATTAACATTATTTGACTGTCTGCCTTCTCCATTTCACCCCCTGTACACTCTTCACCCATGTAACGCTCGATAGCAGTTGCACACTACTACTAAAATAGAAGCACTCTCTGTTCAGACATAAACTTACCCTCGCACCCAATACACTGACTACGTCACTTACACAATCTTACACCCAATTACACAAACAATACATTTATCTCTTTAAGCGAGAAATCCAGACCCCCATCCCCCCACCCCCCCGGTTAGCCTCCCCCCCCCCCCCCACAGACACAACTGATACACAACCCCCTACCATCATTGCCGTATGTTTCAATTAACTCTAAGCTAAAGTCCTGACACTCGTGGCATGTGTTTTGGCGCGAACAACAAGGAAACTTTTTTTTTATGTTTTAAACATGGGTGTCTGCTGGGTTTTTTTTTTGTATAGCTTGTACCTCAACTCAATAGTCTGTGTGGCACTCTGTGGTGTTTACGTGGAGTCTATATAGACTGTGGCTGTATGGGCTGTATACATAGATCTGGAGTATGTGGCACTATGTGGTGCAAACATATATCTGTGGTATGTAGCGTTGTATGAGCTGTATACATAGATCTGTAGTATGTAGCACTATGTGGTGCAAACATATATCTGTGGTATGTAGCGTTGTATGAGCTGTATACATAGATCTGTAGTATGTGGCACTATGTGGTGCAAACATATATCTGTGGTATGTAGCATAGTATGAGCTGTATACATAGATCTGTAGTATGTGGCACTATGTGATGCAAACATATATCTGTGGTATGTAGCGTTGTATGAGCTGTATACATAGATCTGTAGAATGTGGCACTATGAAGTGTATAAGTAGATCCTGAGTCTATAAGACTGTGGCTGTATGGGCAGTATACATAGATCTGTAGTATGTGGACTATGTGGTGCAAATATATATCAGTAGACTCTGTGGTATGTAGCATAGTATGAGCTATATACATGGATCTGGAGTATGTGGCACTATGTGGTGCAAATATATATCTGTAGTATGTAGCATAGTATGAGCTATATACATAGATCTGGAGTATGTGGCACTATGTGATGAACATATATGTCATTGGTCTGTAGAATAGTATGATGTATATGTAGATTTTAGTCTTGCAGTGTGTTGTTTATACATATATCTGTGTGTGACGCATTGTGTTCTTTATACATATATCTGTGTATGAAGCATTGTGTTGTTTATACATATATCTGTGTATGAAGCATTGTTTTGTTTATACATATATCTGTGTATGAACCATTGTGTTGTTTATACATATATCTGTGTATGAACCATTGTTTTGTTTATACATAGTGTTATAAAGTAAACAGTGAATTCACTGTTCCTTAATTTTACTCACATTGCCTTTTCTTCGGATCCCCTATAGGTATTATTAAATACTCCATAAGGATGAAGAATTATCTCTTCATCATTTAAACCAGGGCTTCTTAAACTATGGGGTCGCGAAAGATAAAAATACAACTTAACAGAAAATGTTTTTTAACTTGTAAAATATTAATTTATTTTTCTTTTATATTTGTATGGGGTCGTCAAGAAACTCGCAATCATAAATGGGGTCGTGAATTACAAAAGTTTAAGAAGCCCTGATTTAAAACACCGATGGGACGGTTTTTGTTTCTTCAACACTATATCTGAATGTACACTGATAATGGAGGCACCACGGAGGACATGTGTAAGTGACTAAAAAGTTGGGATCTGAACCTGTAACATGTAGCTCGATCGACAGCATGCTGATTGGGCCCCTAACCAATGCGCCATCGAGTCGCCCGGAAGTATAGTGACCAGTGGCCGTTAAATCAGTTTTAAATGACCACATCTCAGTACCGTTTTTACTTTGTGGGGAGGGGTCCAAAACATAAATACTGCCTAACCTACAACTGGTCAATATTTTGACGACAAAATATTTTAGGGAAGGGAGGGAGGATGTATATAGATAACGTTAAGTGATTGGTGTTTATAATTTGAACATATTTATTATTGTATGTACTGCAAGTTATTCCTGCCAGTAAGTTATATGTGAAGAAAACAGTTTTTTTGCGTCCACTTTCTATTCATGTATGGGCTCATGATCAAAAAAGCATCATGATACTACTATCTTTATAAAGAAATATTTTAAATGATATCTTTGCAAAAGCTGAATCCGAGAGATGAAATATCACGGGACTAAACGAGAAGAAATTATGAACTGAGTAACACATTCACTTGAAAGATGCTATCGACTAATTGACACAAATTTCACGGAACTTGGTCAAACTGTTACCCGGCAGACCTCGGTATATGTTCGAGATACCCAAGACGTTAAGACCTACGTACGTCATCATGGCCGCCATCACTATTCATCACATCTAACCCCCCACCCCACCCCCGCGCCTCCCATCCCATATGGACTGACGTCACTGAAGTTCTCCACTATGTCAAAAACAACACGATCACCACCAGTGTATTTCAACTCGAAACACGACAAAATGATGGACTGTCTCACCAAGGTGAACATTTTCAGCTGTATAACTACACAAATGTACACAATAGAATGGAAACAAGTGTTGTCTTATCCATTGACATATTCTGTTGTGGATAGTGGATATGCCACTTGTCAACGATCAAATGATCCGTGTAGAAATTCCTTACTTTAGATTGACCCCTGCCTTCCATGTGGACGTCATAATATCAAATCCCCGGGCATAATTGATAAAGGAAATACATATTCGCATCTCTTCATATAAAAAACTTAACAAATAATTATCTGTACGTATATAATGTATTATATTTTGACATACTGTACAAAGACATATTTTCTTCTCATTGTATTTTTTTAAGGCAGCACTTCTTCGTTTCAGAGCGAGGATACATTGCAAATTACATTCAAGGCATACGCAAATAAATTTCAAAAGTTATCAAGTGTGTAAGAGAGAGAGCGATTACTGAATATAAATTCAAGTTGTTATTGTTTTAATTTGATGGTACACATGTGAATAAAAATAAAGTCACATGGTGGTCCCAAATGCTTGCCTACCGGCAATGAAGAGGGTTTTGGTAGGGCTACAGAATAAAGTATAGTCGTCTATAAAATAAACCATTCTTACAACAATCTATATAAATAATAGCGGTGTGGGTTCTGCGTTAAATCGAAAGTAAAGAATTAATTAATACAACAGTATTCCAGTTTAAAATCTTCAAACGTAAACTATAGTAATAAAAATCATGAAAAAATCGGATCTGTCCGAAACCAAAAATAACCTACCCTAGTGATCGAACCTAAAGGGATATAACTATATGCAAAGATTTTGCAGGGTACAGCTAGTTGTATATAAGATGTGTTAAACCAATGTTTAGTTTGTCATTGTCTCTTATACTTTTTTCCATGGTGTATACATGTAAGAACTTATCAAGTTCCACAAGTGTCTTTAAAAAAATATAGACAGCTTGACAAAAATATAATGCTCTTTTTACCTCATCCTATGTTACTTACACTTCACACATACCAATGCTTTATGAATATAGTCTGGTATTTATTCTTTGATTTTAATTATAGAGTATCTATGACTCATCCTGCCCTGTTACCTCAGACATACATATGTCTATCTCGTTACTTGTTTTACTCTCTTTAATGTCTCTTTGTCTTGTGACTCAATTTTCCGACCTTTTCCCGATATTTAAGATCTTTGATATTTTACATTTGTGTGCGTGTTGTATATACATACAACATTTTCTTCGGATGAGTATATTTAAATATGGTAGACGCAACATAATAATTGCATTTTTAGTTATGGATATAAAATATGTACGAAGTTCGTTTATAATGGTTAATTCAAAAACTAATAAAATTTCTTTTTGTAAATTTATAACATGAAAAAATGCATTAAAATATACTAGACTTAAAATTTAGGATGTTATTGCAAGAAATAACTTTGAAAAATCGAGTTTGTGGATATCCACTGTATTAGTTGCAACAACTGCAATAAAGAATCAAAGTGTTTAATTTAAATTGTCTTGTACTGGAATCGAAATAAATAAAATTGTTTGTTTGCGTATTTTTTTAAAGCAGACGCAAACTTTGTATATCTATGCCCGATAAAACAGTGCAGATGTCCGTTACTAGCTTACTAAACACAGACCGAATTCACAATTTGAGAATCACTGCCCTGAGCATGGGCGTATTCATGGGGGGGGGGGGGCAAGAGGGTATTCGCCCCCCCCTACATTTTGAAAAAATGTCATATAAGAGGGGGGCATTTGCTCCCCCCTTACATTAAAAAAAAAATGTCATAAAGTTGTTATTTGCCCCCTCCCCCGGAAAATTTTCGCCCCCCCCCCATGGAAAAATTCCTAGCGACTTGTGTTAGACTGAAATACCAAAACAGCAATTAGAGATAAAAATAAAATAATCTATGAAGAACTAAATTAATAACTTCTATTTTAGGACGAGAGTTTGATCGAGTTTCAAAAAAATCTGACTGCATCTTGGGAGTCTGGTGTGTCTGTGTCTTGGGAGTCTGGTGTGTCTGTGTTATGTTCGTATCACTAGAGAATAACAATTCATTAGCCATTGAGGTTTTTATGTCAAAGAATAACGGTAAAATATCTTAACATCTGATTTTAAACAAAATACAAATCAAAAATAGACCAACTGTAAACACACACAAAAAAAGAATTTGACAACTGTTGGTTGATGTCGACATCAAAATACAAAACTTTTCTATTTTACTTTTACTTTTCTAGTTACATAAATCGCTTTTGTTTCCCTATGTTTTTTTTTACGTGTCTAATGCCATCTTAAAGAATGAAGCAGATCATGTACAAAATGAATATTAAAATTGTATCTCGGCTGTAAGAACGCATTGGTTATCTCTGACTACAGACTCAAATTGCTGACGGGGTTAGGATTGTCTCTCTCTCTCTCTCTCTCTCTCTCTCTCTCTCTCTCTCTCTCTTTCTCTCTTTCTCACTCTGACGGGGTTAGGATTGTCTCTCTCTCTCTCTCTCTCTCTCTCTCTCTCTCTCTTTCTCTCTTTCTCTCTCTCTCTCTCTCTCTCTCGGGTCTGGGAGGAGGTAGGGGTAAGGTGAACAGTTCTAACCTGTTCTGATTGGTTATCTGCCGATAGCTGGAGTAAATAAATCCGATCAGACATTGTTAGTCCGACTAATGAACATTAAGGGGAGCCGTGACGTCACCTGCTCTGCGAACCGATAATGTCACGACGACGTGTGAATAATGCCTCCATTTTTTTTAAACTATACAATAATTCCGCGGTTCTAAACCGGGGATTCGCGTACCCCATGGGGAACGAGAAAAGGAATGCAGGGGTGCGCTGTAACATTTAATTTTTGTTTAAAACGATCCAAGAGTTTGAAGAAGGTTGCCAAGTTTGCTACGTGACACGTCACCCAAACCACGTGACCAAGTATCGGATTGGAAAAATAGGCACGTCCCTTATGTACATGTATTCGAGTACTTACTTGTGAGTGGTTCACGCGGATATACTTTCACACACTTTGGGGTATAATCGTTCAAAAGGCTGTCAACCGCTGGATCAATCTATTTATTATTAGAGATTCAGTATTAGAGAGTAAAAGGGGCTGGAACTCTTTCCGAACATTTGGTACACAGCTCGCTCAACTTTGTTGAAATATTTTAACACTCCACTGGGAACGTTTTCTTCAATCTTTAACCCAGAAGTTTTCAGCTGCTGTGTTCAACACGAACTAGAAAGAGAAAAAAAAATCGACATATTATTGAAGCTGTCTATCTGTCCCTGGAAGCGGTGTTGTTTATTTAAGTGTCAGTGTGAGTCAGGCCGGTGTGTGTGTGTGTGTGTGTGTGTGGACATTAGGATGCCAGAAACCAATCTGTGTCATGATCAGAGATGGCTGAGGGGGTGGGAGTGAGGGGTGGAGCGGAGAAGTATAGTAACTTGCTTTAAAATGTTGTTTCATTGCTTCATTAAACAAAACATATGTCAGAAGCTATTTTTGGTGTTGAAGTTTCTTCACGTGATAATTTGTTCCTCCAAAAATATCCACATTTTAATTGAAAGGTTTACACAAAATTACAAACAAAAAAAAAAGTATTATTGTCATTGTTTGCCAAAGAAGAAACGAATTGAAAAACAAACAACTGGTGGAAAAAAATGAAGAAAACTGTTTTATTTCTAAATAAAGAAGCTTTATTGTGTTCTCGACACACAACAGTTCATTACAAAAAAGTATTATTGGTAAACTACTGTGATAACTAATAAACTAATGAAATTGATACAAACAATCAGAATATTTTAAAGAGACCTCGCACAGTGGCGGGACTAGAAGGCTGCAGGGGGGAGGGAGGCATACTTCGCCACCAGCAAGGGTGGGGGGGGGGCATTCATTACCATTTATCATTTTTGAACATGGAAATGGGGCGTCACTCTTAGAGTCCCCACCCTTGGCGCCCCTAAACCACTAGCTACCTCACTGCTTTCGTTATAGTTTTATAATACCTTTTTATTCTATTATATGATGTAATATCCAAGCTAATAAGACAGATTGTTCTTCCGCATTTGTAAAAGTATTAAACTGATATATTTCAACATGGGGGGGGGGGGGGGAAGAAATCGTGGCAATCGAGTGTTTCACACCCTCTCTTTAAAAAGAGTTTAGTTTCATTATTTAGTGCACATTATCTGGTGCCGTGTAGAGGCGCGGGGGTAGAAGAACAAGAAGTGGTTTATGAGTTATGTGTTGATAGTTTTTAAGTCTTAAATTGAGAAAAGTTACTTTTTCAATGACCATAAAAGTTGAATTACTTCAAACAGTTTTTTTTTTTTATTTTGTTTGGTTTACGAAAAAACGTCGCTGCAGATGTATGTCAGAAGAATGAAGCACATATTATTAAATTGTGATATTTTACAGTAAAAAGATGTACCTTAATTTGAAGAGTTTAAACTTTAAATTGATAAAATGAAGCATACGCGCGGTTCTAATTACAAAAAAGTCATTTTTTAGCTTTTTAAGACAGTTATAAATTTTAATGGGTTAAATAATTTTACAAAAGTTTATCATAACGCATTAAAACTACGGCGTGACGTCGTCTATGATACGAAAAAAATCCTTTTCTGCTCAGTCGGCAATCCCGTGTCTTTCATACGAGATGTCAGTCACACAAGATGGCGGCATAAACTACACAAATATGGCAGAAACATTTACTGTATTTAACTTGACATGTATGACCCGGCTTCCAACTGGCAGGCCGAGTAAGATGTCTCTTAGTTCGCTGCCAGTAATGACATTGGACCAGCCATTTGTATAGTGCCGAGGTGACCAAGCACCCTACACTTAAGATACGGAAGGTAAGGTTGTGAAATCCAAATATCAATCACACCATAGTAACATTTCCTTAAGCAGTGAGCGACTTTAACAAAGCCATCTTTTTTTTTTTATTTTTTTATTTTTTTTTATTTTTTTTTTAATAACGCCGCCATTGCCAGCATGGTAGGGTGTAGTGTGCCTACCACACCAGCATTGTTGGCGGCGCTGATGCACTTCTGCCATGCCCACAGAGCGGCGGGGTGAGTGTACCCGCTATCATCTGCAGGGACGGCAGAAAGATGGGTTTTAATCCTTGCCCAAACTTGCCAGACCAGCAGGGTGTATGTACTGCCGATCGGTCAGAATGGCAAGGAACGGGGTTTTTCCTGCCACTGGGACAGAGGGGAGGATGTAGTGTGCCTGTACCCTCAGCCCGAAATGGCAGGCTGCGCAGGTGTACTTGAGAGGGACGGAGAGGAAGGGTGTTGTGTGCCGACTACATCCGTCACCTCCGCCAGCTGTGAATACTGTGGTCTCGGATAGTCCTCATTGACCACAGTACCACCACCCTCGCAAGTAAAGGGGTTTTTTTTTCCTGACTAGAGAACCCCTATGATTCATCCCCCGTGGATCATGGTATGTCTCTCAGACCAGGAAGGAGAGATCACAAATCATGCCAAAATATTTTGTGATACTCTCTGAAACAAAGTGATGTATTAACCAAAATGTCGCTGATAACAAAGTCATCTTGAGATTATGCATATGTATTTGAGCGATAAACATTTAATAGAATTTTATATATATGTCACAATAATGTAATATATTTATGGTGTTCAATTTGTTATTAAATGAGAAGCGATCATAAAAGAAATATCTACAGAAAACGTTCAATTAATATTCTGTATTATTTTCCACAATCTATATTCTAAATCACACGAATTTAGCATTACGTATGTCATAAGATAATATAATATTTATATTGTTTAGTTTGTTATTATTTCTAACATACTAGTTATCAAAGGCCCGGTACCCGGACCGGCGAGTAGGCACACAGTTGGAGTTGAAAATGGTGATATATATTTTAGCGCGTTAACAATCAGTCTATATACTTGCAGTGGCCCCAAGGACATGAACAGATTATTGTAGCCAAAATACATTTGAGAATAGGGACAGCTAATAATACATCGAATAAAGTTCACATGTTAAATAGTTCCTCCCAAAGAAAATTATCCTCACTATGGGTAAACATAAACAACAACTCTTAAAATCATAATTCCTTCATAATATTTTAATGGACTCCTTTCCAGTTATTCATTTAATGTTTTATAATGTTCAACATGGCGTATTTAAAAAAAAAAGAGACGTGAGTGAGTGCTTGTGTTAAGCAAAACGCTACATGTTTAACAGGTGGTTTATTTACTATTATACACATTGTAGCATAGTACAATTAACTAAGAAAAATTGCCGATCCGGCAGTGCAGAACCTAGGGATTTAGAGGCCAGGTGGGCTTGGCCTCTTTGGGGGCTGCCCCTGCATTTTGACATGGGATAATTTTTTGACACTTCTCAAGCTTGGTCCCGAGATGGAAGAATCGTTGTGTAGCTTTTAGCTGACCTTCAATTAAAAACATAGTATTCCATCAATGCAGTTGAGGCCGCAGACGCAGAAAACATTAGGCCTCTTAAAAAAGAAAGACTTATCAAAGCTTTCAACATTATAGTTCTGTGAAGCCAATGCCGAACCAAGGGATTTTAGGCATCTTCGGGAGCCACTACATTTTGACATGAGATAATGTACTTAATATTTAGTTTAAAAAATATTTTGGGGGCCCTTCTCAAAATGGGCCCACTCCATACACCCTCTGTGTGAAGCCCCCATCATAAATGGGTTAGTTTGCATTGTAAACGTTGTGCACGGCGCTACTCAATCTCATTTGGCATTCACGATCTTACCTGCTGTATGTGAGTGTGCGGTGTTTTGTCACCTCGGCACTAAACATATGGCTGGTCCAATGTCATTTCTGGCAGCCATGTTGAAACAATTCTTACTCGGCTGGCCAGTTGGTAGCCGGATCATGCATGTTAAGAAGAAAACAGTAAATGTTTCTGCCATCTTTGAATTATTTATGCCGCCATGTTGGATGACAGACGGAAGTAGCGATGACAGACGGAAGTCGCGATGACAGACGGAAACCGGAACATATGATGTAAAATTTGTATTATAGATGTCTATATCTAATGTACAATTATTTCCCTTTATTACTAACCTATAACTACGTCACAATATTTTTTTTCATTTTTTTCACTATTACGTCACATGAATGAATTGTATAAGGTTTGAGTTTGAGTAGCGCCGTACACAATGTTGACAATGCAAACTAACCCATTTATGATGAATGCTTCACACAGAGTTTGGGGTGGGGCCCCAGCTTGAGGAGGGCCCCCAAAATATTTGTACACTCAATATTAAGTACATTATCTCATATTTTAAATACGTCATGTTGAACAACATAAAACATAAAATGTAGAACTGTTTGGAAAGGAGTCCATTAAAATATTAAGAATCAATTAGGATTTATCAATGATAAGGTGCTGTTTGCGCAAATTATGTTGGATGTTAGATTCAACGTTTTATAGTCGGGGGTTGTTTTTGTTAAGCTTCTGAACCCATAATGAGGATTATTCTCTTTGGGATGAGATTTAAGTATTATCCCAGCTTGACTTGAGTCCTCAAACAATTCTTTTTAACATTAAAGTGCACATAGTTCAAGGGGCTATTGTAAAGTGCACATAGTTAAAGGGACTATTGTAAAGTACACATAGTTCAATGGACTATTGTAAAGTGCACATAGTTCAAGTGACTAATGTAAAGTCCAGTTATGAGATTAAAAAATCGAGAATTAAATAAATTTTCTTTTCAGACAAAATCTCGCGAGATTACAAGTCTGGATTTACTAGTTACACCAGAGGACTCGGTTAATAAATAATGATGATTAGAGCTCTAAATAAGTAAAAAATGTTCTAATGTACTCTTATGGTGTAAACAATAAAAACATCAAACTGACCTTAACAAAATACACACAGTCTATAAAAGTCCCCTGAAGGAATTCTGACCACATGGTCAACAGTCCATATGTTATTACACCTGGCATGTGTGATGTCCCTATAAGGATGAGATGAAATCTCTTAGATCCTATAAACCACTAATGGGACGGTTTTTGTAGTGCCCTTCTTTCATCCCCACCATAACCGATAGTGCAATGACCATGGAGGCACCACGGGAGATATAACGGGGACTTAAGCCAAGACCTGAAAATATAATTTGGTCCTCACAGAAGATCGAACCAGTAACCCTCAGGTCGACAGTCGAGCGCGTTACCGCACGACCATCCGTTCCCTCACACCTGGTATGTAGAAGTGGCCATTCGGAGCATTGGGTTAAGTAGTCTATGAACCTATATCTAGTGTCTATGAACCTACATAGATAAAAGTAAAATAAATGACATTTTAAATCAAATTTTAAAGAGGAATTAAAAAAAACCCAGCTTTTTCTCTTTGGTTTAAAAAATCTCAAATTAAATAGATAAATTAACTATCGATTAACAAAAAACATTACGAAGACCCTAAAACCGCCTGAATACATTAACGAACAACAGATATGTTCCAACAGTAATCTCGAGTTTTAAGTCTCGACCCATCTCCAAGTACACCGCTTGATTCCGAATATTTTCCTGCGCCATGACCCACTTACGTCATTCTTATGTTTACAAATACGAGTTAAGCTGTAGCAGACATTTGGTTGGTTTTTCAACTTAAGACGAGATAAGTTTCTTAAAGCCTTTTTTAGCACACATCCACCTCCAATATAACAGTCAAATTGTCCTCAAAAATTGAGGGCGAGACCCTCAAATATGGAAACACTGCTGTACACGGACCCCGAAATGTAACGCCGTTACATGACTTGTGAAAAATAGAAAAACTCACCAAACATTAAAATATCTAATGAAATAGCGATTTGGGCTCTGCATTAAATCGAAAGTAAAGAATTAATACAACAGTATTACAGTTTAAAATACAATCATGAAAAAATCGGATCTGCCCGAAACCAAAAAATAACCTAGCCTAACGATCAAGCCTAAGGGGAAATAACTCTATGCAAAGGTTTTTGCAGGGTACAGCTAGTTAATAAATACTAGTTTTAATACTGATTTCATGAGTAGATCTGTAAGGATGTTTATTTCATTGCTACGATGTTGTATGCTATGTTGTCTAGGTCACGGACGTCTCAATAAATGATCCGATTTTTATACGTCACAGTAAAACTTCACACAGACACACATCGACGTGAGAGGAATTGATTAAAATTACGAAAAATCTAATCGAACTTCCGGAGAGCAACCAAGTGGAGATAATTGGCGCAAGTTTTGGTGACTGATCTTTTAATAAGTGACAGGCTAGAGTTACCGGACTTCAAGCAAATGACTTAATGAAGTCTGTGTCTGTCTGACTCTGGTTGGTTGTTTATTTATTCCTTCTCCCAGAGAATTTGTAGGTTTGTATATTATACTAAATGTTTTTATATATTATATTAAATGTTTTTATATATTATACTAAATGTTTTTATATATTATACTAAATGTGTTTAAAAATTATACTATATGTGTTTATATATTATACTAAATGTGTTTATATATTACACTAGATATACTTATTATACTTCTATATTATACTGGATGTGTTTATATATCATACTAGATGCGTTAATCCCTTTCTTTAAATAGATACATAGCAACAACCTGGTCACAGCCAGAAAATCCCGAGCCCTTCATAAACTGTGAGTATTGGTGACCATAAAAAAGTGTGGGCCAGTTTAGTTACGGCCCTTAAGTATCCGGGCCTTTGACAGGTGTACATGGCTCATTGTTGTACATGGCTCATTGTTGTATATGGCTCATTGTTGTAACTGCTGTCTAACGATCTGTTAATGATAATTGGTTTAGTTTGATATTCATACCCCTGTAGATCAATGATAATGAGCTCACTGTCAAATATTATTCATGGCAGTTAAATGGCTGAAGGTAAGAGTGTGAGTGTGTTTGTTGTTGTTGTGATAATCAGTTTTTTAATGGATATGTATACACAGTTTTTAGCCCCCCACCCCGCCCCCTTTTCTAGATTCTGTTGCTCCATAAATCTATTCCGCTGTAGATCTGTGAAATTTAAATGTTGATATAACGCTTAAAAGCTAAAACAAAATTACCCTCTCACATCCCATGATAACAGTATAACACAATTCACGCCTCCTCGACCCCTTTCCTTGATTATTTTACATACACGACGCCCATCACCCCCACCCATACACACCCATCTTTGCAAAGAAAACCTGCTCCAGTTGTATTCAACATTTTTATTATTAAAAATTAAAATGTCCTTAATGTAACAGAACATCGCTGCCACCATTATATAACGGATATAACAAAACATCGCAACCGCATTATATAACGGATATAACCAAACATCGCAGCCAACATTATATAACGGATATAACAAAACATCGCAACCACCATTATATAACGGATATAACAAACAACAAACACAAACATATGGCGGATTTAACGACGGGTGAACCTGGCAAGCTCCATGGGCGACGAAATTTGATGGGCCCCCACTGAGTCCAAATTTTAAACCTTTTTATGCATCTCTCTTTTAAATAAAGGGAGACCCAATAATTTCTTCTTCACCTGGGACTATAATGACCTAGTCAGCCTCACAGCTGCACCACAGCCACACCAGTCACACCACAGCGCACCACAAAACCTCCAATATTTCTGTTGACCAGGGCACTATGTGGCAGCCTGGTTTGATTATGTATAAGATTATGTAGAGGATTATGTATAAGATTATGTATAAGATTATATATAGGATTATGTATAAGATTGTGTATAAGATTATGTATAAGATTATGTATACGATTGTGTATAAGATTATATATAGGATTATGTATAAGATTGTGTATAAGATTATGTAGAGGATTATGTATAAGATTGTGTATAAGATTATATATAGAATTATGTATAAGATTGTGTATAAGATTATGTAGAGGATTATGTATAAGATTGTGTATAAGATTATATATAGGATTATGTATAAAATTGTGTATAAGATTATATATAGGATTATGTATAAAATTGTGTATAAGATTATATATAGGATTATGTATAAGATTGTGTATAAGATTATGTATACGATTGTGTATAAGATTATGTAGAGGATTATGTATACGATTGTGTATAAGATTATGTAGAGGATTATGTATAAGATTGTGTATAAGATTATATATAGAATTATGTATAAGATTGTGTATAAGATTATGTAGAGGATTATGTATAAGATTGTGTATAAGATTATATATAGGATTATGTATAAGATTGTGTATAAGATTATATATAGGATTATGTATAAGATTGTGTATAAGATTATGTATAAGATTGTGTATAAGATTATGTATAATATTATGTATACGATTGTGTATAAGATTATGTAGAGGATTATGTATACGATTGTGCATAAGATTATGTAGAGGATTATGTATAAGATTGTGTATAAGATTATATATAGGATTATGTATAAGATTGTGTCTAAGATTATGCATAGGATTGTGTATAAGATTATGTATAAGATTATGTGTAAGATTGTGTATAAGATTATGTAAAAGATTGCGTATACGATTATGTATAAAATTGTGTATAAGATTATGTATAAGATTATATATCAGATTACGTATATGATTATATATCAGATTATATATATAAGATAATGTAAAGACAATGTAAAATATTATGTTTATAAACGGCTCTCACCTTATTAAATTATTTTTTTTTTTACACTTATGAAGTAGGCTTACATAAAATTTGAAATTCAAATTTAAATAATATGTTGACAAAAATGTAATTAATGTCAGAGAGTTTTTTTAACTGACCCAATTCCCCAAGGTCATAGAAACAATTACTGGTGAAACTGCGTATGAACTAAAATGATGGGAGGGGCATGCTGTATTGGATTAAGGATTCCACCAGGCACAAGGTTTTTGTCATCACACAAAATAGGAAATGGACATCGTTCGAATTACGGAATATGATACTAAATATCCTCCCCGTGAGGAAGATGATATCGAAAATTATCAGCAGGTTTGAAACTTCACATCATGTTTGAGTTTGAGATAGTTTCTCCCCTAACCTTACCGTATTTAATTTGATTACACACCCCTGAATGCTCATCTAATACAAAATAACGGAAGTCATTTGAAACAAATATTTAATAAATTTAAAAAAAAATCGTTTGAATTTCAACTTGCAACAAATAATTCAATTTTATTTTTAAATCAACAGTTGAGTTTTGTGGATAGATCCCCATGTCAAGATCTCACACAGTCTTGCATATATTTTTATTTATTTATTTATTATATTTGATAGGAAATTGGCTACAAAAACGAAAATGAAAAAAATTTGATTTAAAAAAAAAACTAATCAGCCAATGAGCTTGTTGTCTTCAAGTTAATTAAATAATAATTTCCGGGTTTTCAATTTTAATGGCCGAAGTTGAGCAGTCCTTTAATTACTCACTCATTAAATCTGGCCAGGAAGTTTTCTTTTTCTCGTGAAGGGCAGGCTGTTAAAACGGTGTAAATCTGGGAATTTCTGAACATAAACAATAATTATATTGACGTGGGTGCAGGGTAAGATTTAGAGGGATGAAATATTTTGTTAACACCGACGAATATTGTTTTCCCCTATGTAGTAATGGAGATAATTGGCGCAAGTTTTGGTGACTGATCTTTTAATAAGTGACAGGCTAGAGTTACCGGACTTCAAGCAAATGACTTAATGAAGTCTGTGTCTGACTCTGGTTGGTTGTTTATTTATTCCTTCTCCCAGAGAATTTGTAGGTTTGTATATTATACTAAATGTGTTTATATACTATATTAAATGTTTTTATATATTATACTAAATGTTTTTATATATTATACTAAATGTGTTTAAAAATTATACTATATGTGTTTATATATTACACTAGATATACTTATTATACTTCTATATTATACTGCATGTGTTTATATATCATACTAGATGCGTTTATCCCTTTCTTTAAATAGATACATAGCAACAACTTGGTCTCAGCCAGAAAATCCCGAGCCCTTCATAAACTGTGAGTATTGATAACCATAAAAAAGTGTGGGCCAGTTTAGTTACGGCCCTTAAGTATCCGGGCCTTTGACAGGTGTACATGGCTCATTGTTGTACATGGCTCATTGTTGTACATGGCTCATTGTTGTACATGGCTCATTGTTGGTTGTTTATTTATTCCCACTCCTGGAGAATTCGTAGGTTTGTATATTATACTAAAATTTGTATATATTATACTAAATGTGTTTATATATTATACTAGATATGTTTATATATTATACTAGATGTGTTTATATATTATACTAAATGTGTTTATACATTATATTAGGCCCTATATGTGTTTATATATTATATATGTTTTATTTAAGGTTACGCTTTAGTTCAGGAATATTTCAAGGAACCAAATCATCTTAATCGTTGGAAAGGGGAGTAATGGTAGCTGTACTTTATGACCTGTTGCACACAATATTTCAACGAACTTCTTGCTGTTAACTCACCACATTTAGCACAATAAGGTATCAATGTAAGTAACCTCAAACAGAGCCACTTATTGAGGCAGTAAGACCGATGTACTTGTAGCAGACAGTGGGTTCGAACCTAACCGACTAAATTTATTTTTTTCCACCCTGGTGCATCCATAGTCATTGCACTGAGGGCTTTGGTGGGGATGTAATGTAAAAAAAAAAAAAGCAAATGAAACCGTTCTTAAAATGTCCGAGTTCTTTATAAGTATCAAAAGTTGGACATCTCCATCTCTACATGGACATCTCCATCTCTACATGGATATCTCTGCATGTCCATCTCCATCTCTACATGGACAACTGCATCTCTACATGGGCATCTCTGCATGTCCATCTCCATCTCTACGTGTCCATCTCCATCTCTACATGTCCATCGCCACCTCTGTATGGACATCTACATCTCTAAATGAACATACTCATCTCTACATGGACATCTCCATATCTACATAGACATCTCCATATCTACATAGACATCTCCATATCTACATAGACATCTCCATATCTTCACGGACATCTAATAAAAGTAGAGATAAACAAAGACTTTTTTTGTGTTCTAATTGATGTAAAAGTGTGTATGACCCAACCAATGGATCTCATCCACCCATACTAAATCTCCGCCTACTTCAGCTACTAATTCTTTCTTCCTAACGATCTCCATCCTTTCCACAATTTTCTCAGCATTAAGCTCCATCTTTGCCCCGGGACAGGAAGTGACAGACTCGGACCGGAAGCCTGACAACCAATATCCCATCATGCACAGCGACTCAACGGGATTTCCTGAGATTCCTGATTGGTCACATCAAAGGAGAGTGTCTTTTAGTTGTATGTTTTAATATTTCACATGATATAGATACTTGTACATTAAATAAATACAATATATTGAAATACGCTGTCATTTTACAAATGACCATAACTTAAAATTGTTAATGATATGTCATAATGTGTAAGTTTTTTAAAAATATTTCTTGTGTCCAAGTTATATTTACATTATTGAAAAAATAGCCCTTTTAATGATTTAACTGAAATATTTGATCCTTTAAAAATATGATTATAATTATCTTTTAACTCTATTTTATATTGTATTTTTTTTGTAATGTCAACAAAAGCCACGTTGAGTTGATTTGTATTTACTATGGTCATAGCATTATTAAGTAGCACTAAAAATACGCACACACTATTTAGTCCTATTTGATTTTATCTAAAGAAAATGAAATTCGAACGATACCTTGACGTCAGATCTACTCTTAGGTCATTTGAAGTCGGATGCATAAATATCTACAGTGTCAATATATGGTCACTAGAGGGTCACTATATGGTCACTAGAGGGTCACTAGAGGGTTGCTATAAACAATCAATAAATACTGTTGTTATAAGCAATCAATAAATACTGTTGTTATAAACAATCAATAAATACTGTTGTTATAAACAATCAATAAATACTGTTGTTATAAACAATCAATAAATACTGTTGTTATAAACAATCAATAAATACTGTTGTTATAAACAATCAATAAATACTGTTGTTATAAACAATCGATAAATACTGTTGTTATAAACAATCAATAAATAATGTTGTTATAAACAATCAATAAATACTATTGTTATGAACAATCAACAAATACTGTTGTTATAAACAATCAATAAATACTGATTGTTATAAACAATTAATAAATACTGTTTTTATAAACAATCAATAAGTATTATCAGTGTCTATGAAAGACAACGTGTGATGGTGATTGGTATTTTCAGTGTCAGTGAAAGACAACGTGTGATGGTGATTGGTATTTTCAGTGTCGGTGAAAGACAACGTGTGATGGTGATTGGTATTTTCAGTGTCGGTGAAAGACAACGTGTGATGGTGATTGGTATTTTCAGTGTCGGTGAAAGACAACGTGTGATGGTGATTGGTATTTTCAGTGTCGGTGAAAGACAACGTGTGATGGTGATTGGTATTTTCAGTGTCGGTGAAAGACAACGTGTGATGGTGATTGGTATTTTCAGTGTCGGTGAAAGACAACGTGTGATGGGGATTGGTATTTTCAGTGTCGGTGAAAGACAACGTGTGATGGTGATTGGTATTTTCAGTGTCGGTGAAAGACAACGTGTGATGGTGATTGGTATTTTCAGTGTCTATGAAAGACAACGTGTGATGGTGATTGGTATTTTCAGTGTCGGTGAAAGACAACGTGTGATGGCGATTGGTATTTTCAGTGTCTATGAAAGACAACGTGTGATGGTGATTGGTATTTTCAGTGTCGGTGAAAGACAACGTGTGATGGTGATTGGTATTTTCAGTGTCGGTGAAAGACAACGTGTGATGGTGATTGGTATTTTCAGTGTCGGTGAAAGACAACGTGTGATGGTGATTGGTATTTTCAGTGTCGGTGAAAGACAATGTGTGATGGTGATTGGTATTTTCAGTGTCTGTAAAAGACAACGTGTGATGGTGATTGGTATTTTCAGTGGCGTTTACGTTTCCCAAACTGACACGTTTCGAGTAAAACAACTTTTGATGTTATCTCTGGCTGACTTCTCATACGTTCAGGGCAACTTGACCTTAATGATAATTAGCATATTGGTATCAGCCCCCAACCCATGAGTGTTTGTAGTATAGGTTAAACTAAATTAAAAAAAAAATGCAATTACACAATATTATCCGAAAACAGTCTTTTAGGGGCGATAACCAGGATTTGAACAAGAGAATATCAGGAGAGTGACGAACATAGGGAACTTCTGCCAGAAAAGACAACATAGACAGACACAGATATAGATAAATAGATAGATACGCACTGCTAGATATAATGCCTGGTTGATATTTATAAGACGTAAAACCCGATGGATAGAAATAGACTGACAGAAATGAAGCAGAGTTCGTCTGACAGAAAACTTTATCGACAGACATATAAATAAATAAATACCACAGACAGATTGACTGATAGATAAACTTAAAGCTTATGTGGGCTTTTATATATATATGTATATTTATATTTATATATATATTTCTTTTTCTAAGATTGGCAATAAAATCTCGTTAAATGTTGTAATGACTTCATTTAGACACAAAAATAATATTTTATACATCAGGCATAGATAAGTGTTATGAATTTTTAATGTCATCTCTAGGGACTGCACAATTTACACAACAAAATCAAGAAATATTGAAGATATTAATATTGAATTCTCTACATCATTTTAAACATGGTTTTGTCTTTTTTAAAAAAAAAAACAACACAAAAATACTTTGATAATCCGTTGAGATTTTTACTATTTGATATACTCCAGTTGAATGGGCATTAGTTGAGAAGGTCCGTTGTCATAGAAACCGTTGTTGTATATTGCTATAGAGCTTACCTGCCTAGTCAGTCTCTGGGGGACTAGTCAATATGTTGTAAGCTATTTGAATATGAAGAGGCATGGGTACTTGGAGAACGTTTTTAAAAGGTAAGGAAATGAAAGTCTCGATGGGTTCTGAACGTATTGCTGTGGGAGCGTCGTAATGAATATTTCAGGCAACCAAGCTTCGTGGCCTGCATCTTACATCATTTGAGACGAGGTTCAAGTGTCTATCAGGAGATTATGCATGAAAAGACGTTGATTTGACCTGTTAAATATTGCATCCGTTTTGATAATTAAATTTACGTTACAACGATAGGACAAGGCTTGATGAAATTATATCATTTTTATTTTCATGTTTAGCCATTACATTTGAGTATGTTGTGACGAGGCTAGCCAACTTTTATAATAACTTGTCGTGTTTTTATGGGACTGTCATTTCATTGCGAACCTTTCAATGTCTCTCTACTTGTATCCTAACATGATAAGTATAACTTGACTATTGATGAGTTGTGTGAACATTAGGTGCCTAAATAAATACCGGTTTTGATTCAATAACCGATAACTGATTCTAAATCAGAAATAATGAACAGAGTTTAAATATTGGTAGAAATTTTGTATCGTTTGGTTAGTTTCACTGAAAATTTGGAAACTGGGTTCGATTTCTGCGATTCTGATGCAGATTCCGATACCCTAAAAATGAAATAATCGATCTTCCGATTCGATAAGTCCTGGTATATATGGCGGACATACACAGTGATATAAAAATATTGAGAGAACAGGTTTACGTCACAGTGACTTGTAAATCGATAGAATTGATTAGCACTAGGACATTAGACTATAAAGTTTATATTGGTTGAAATACACATTAGGACATACATTGTGACCTACAGTACCATATTGCTAACAATGAATCTGTTTACCAATACAGTTTCTCTCTCTCTCTCTCTCTCTCTCTCTCTCTCTCTCTCTCTCTCTCTCTCTCTCTCTCTCTCTCTCTCTCTCTCTCTGAACTCTCTGAGTGATAACTGAGGGGCTGAGACTTAGTCTCTTAGAGCTTGTGAGTGTCTCTCAGCAACAAATACAGTTTAGAAGCTGGCATTAAATTTAGAGCTTTAATTTAACGCACTCTAGTATGTAGTTTAACCCACGGGAAGAGAGATGTCCACGTGTTTCATGAGTTTTTACTTGATATTTTCTATTTTTTTATGTCCGATATCATACAGTACATTCTGTTACAAATTAATTCAGTTTAATTTCTGATTTTAATTAATCATTAAAATAAGTCATAAGACATTTTTTATCTTATTGTAAAACACTTGTGTATTGTTGTTTACATTTAGAGTCTTTAATGAATCCTTTTGCTACATTTGACTAGTATATATAGAATTATGTAACGCTGGTCAAGATTAGGCTTGTATATATTTCTTTTGATTATATTTTTCAGCTGTTCTGTTATTATTATTTTTTTTGGAAGACTTATTAGTTGATAATCGATAACATGTAGCACAAAGTGAAAGTAATTTAGTTTATTACATGGTTGTTGATACGTGGACATTCTATCAGTACATATGTGTTACTCTGGTGTCAGCCAAGCTGGCGTCATTAGTTGACTCAATATGTACGTGTTGTTAGCTTTGTCAAATAGATAGTTCGTCGCTGGACAAATATCTCCACACTTTCTCCGGTTATTATTCTCACATTTTGTTAATGACAACCAAGCTGTCTGTTATTTCTAGCATTATCTCATCTGATAACAATTAATACACGTTTTACTTCTTCTATAACTAAATGTTATTTAAAATAACAGAAACTAAAAAAAAAACCCACTTAACAATACCTTCCTCACTCGCTGAAGACCAAAACATCAGATAATTTAGCGCGCCACGATACCAGGCTTTGTGCAACTGATTATAATTGACATTTCTCCGTGCTCGCCAATCTCGGTTCATTAGCCTCTGTTGACGTGGACCACGGGTTTCTTAGCCTCTGATGACATGAACACAGGTTTCTTAGCGAGGCTCCTATGTATTATCTTTTAAGTTGTCAGTCTCCGTTTTCACATGCTAATAGACGCTGCCTTGAGTCAAGGCTTTTGACGGGAATCTGAAGAATATTTACGCGTGTGTGTGATTATGTGTGTGTGTGTGTGATTATGTGTGTGTGTGATTGTTTGAGTGTGACTGTGTGTGTGTGACTGTGGATGTGTGTGTTATGTTAACGAGAGGTTGGCCGTTGTCTCTGAGATTCATTTCGTGCGACCCATCTCACTAAACATTATTATTGTTGACCTTTGAATATTTGCGGGTTAATGAAAAAGATGAATGTTTTAAATTTACGCCGAAATGATTGAACGAAATTAAACGATAATTGAAAATATTTCAACCGCAGGTCTCTAGAGAGTCGAATCACGTGACATTGTGTTTGTTTGTCATTCGCCGTCTGCCTGACCTTTAAAAATCTAGCCGTTGGGTAGTTAAAGAACTAATATATTTATTTAAATAAAAGATAGCTAGAAGATAGATAGATAGATAGATAGATAGATAGACAGATAGATAGATAGATAGATACGCACAGGAAGAAAGACAGACAGACAGATAGATAGATAGATAGATAGATAGATAGATAGATAGATAGATAGATAGATAGATAGATAGATAGATAGATAGATAGATAGATAGATAGATAGATAGATAGATAGATAGATAGATAGATAGATAGACAGATATATTTATAGCTCATTTCTGTTTCGATGGGGGCCCTAAACCCAGGGACACCTGACATGATTTCAAGTCGCATGCCCCCCTCCCCCAACCATAATGCCGGCCTGTTGCGGTACACATATTGTACAAATTGTCTATACATTGAATAAGTAAATGCATGTTTTGATATATGTGTGCGTGACGTCACGTTCGTTATCAAACTTGATATGTTTCCAACATCCAACACGAGATCTATAATTTGCTGATTGATTTGTATAAACAGTGTCAGTGTTGTTATTTTTTTATTTTATCGATACGCAATTAAAATAATAAATAAATAACAAAAAATTAGAACCAAGAAATAAAAAAACTCATCTCCATTTCTTTTTTTTTTTTTCATCTGAAAAATAAATAAATAAACAAACAATAAAAACATTAATTTCTCTCCCCCTTACTGTCGTAGTTTTATGTTAATGAACTGAAAATCAATAGAAAGTGAAAGCGATGACGTAAAGAATTAACAAAATAAATTGCAAAAAAATAATAATACTCTCTAAGCTAAATACCTCAATCACGTCTCATTCTTTGAAGAAATGGAGACTCGCTGTTAACAAGTTTTATCTCTTAATAACACGACAGAAAAAAAAAAGATCTGACGGAGGGGGAGGGGCGGGGGGGTGGGGGGTATTTTTGAGGGCGAGTGAAGAGGAAAAAAATGAGAAAGAAACATTAACATAAGGTCTTTAGAGGAAAATTATTGGTTCGGTGAAAGATGAATAGACAAGATGGTGGACTGGATGTGTGTGTGTGTGTTGAGAGGGTAGGAGAGAGAGAGAGAGAGAGAGAGAGAGAGAGAGAGAGAGAGAGAGAGAGAACAGAAGTGTTAAGTGAGAAAGATAAAGAAAAAGGGAGATAAATGAAAGCAAAGTGTTTTCTTTCTGATTTAGTTTTTTTTTTTGTTTTTGAAGATTATAATTATTGTTTGATTTCGTTCTATTAGCATTTTCTTCGATCAATTAAAAGAAAATTAATGGCAGTTCAATATCAGAAGAGCTAAATTTCATTTCATTATCCAAGTAAGGGTTTTAATTTGTCCATCTAGTAAAACCGTAACACTCTTAATACAATTATTAACGGTATTAATTTGTCCATCAAGTTAGCCCGTTACTTTGGTAATAAAATTATTTCTTTTGAATCAAACTAATGTTGAAATAAATAAGGAATGTTACACTGATTACATTGATAATTATGTATTGAGAAAACACATTAGTTTTTGTATCGATTTCAATCAATCAAGAGATAATTACTTACAAGACGAAGAAAGATAAAATGATTTTAAGAAAGTAATAATCTATAAATAAATGGGCAGTGACTGTTCTAGGGTGGCGTTGATTGTTTGATTGAGTGAAAAACGTTTTTAGAAAACTTGATTATAAACAGTTCTGTTTTAGACAAGGAATGGGGGGAGGGGGGGCAAACTTTTTGAACTGCGAGCCTCCGTTGGTCCATAATTTTGACTTAAAGGGCCGGACTTGGACTTATCGCAACCAGATAGAATTTGCTTTAATATGAATAGACACCATGTGTGTGGGTGGCTGGCACCTTAAAGAGTTTGATGTCAATCAGAAGCGTACCTATGGTGGGGGGGAGGTGGGGTCCAAATTCGAAAGTTCCCCCGGGCCCCAGTTTGAGGGTGGCCCCAAATTTTTTTTTTACATTCAAGATTAAGTACATTATCTCATGTCATGGTGTCGAATGTCAAAACGCAGAGGGCCCCCCCCCCAAAGGGGCCAAGCCCCCACACACCGAACCTCCAAATCTCTTGGTTCGGCACTATATCAGTGACTATATAACATATGACCAATGCAGCCTTTGACATTCACAGACTAGTTTTTAGTAATCCTTAAGTCCATTGTGTTGCTCACAAAACATTAAATCTCATATCATGATTGCACAGCTAATGTCTCTTGCCGAGTTGCCGTAGACAGCCTTTAAGAGAATTTGACCTTTGACAATAATTAGGCGAAGTAAGTAACAATCTCCAAATTAAGCTCTGTACACTTGTAGACAAATATATATATATATATATATATATATATATATATATATATACATATATAGGCCTATATATAACTATGTTAGCGTATTTTAATGCTATTTAATTGTTATTGCCCAAATGACGAATAAAACTCGGTCATAGTAATATTTTAAAATAAATTTATGTCTCTGACGCCACTACCAGCAGTATCCGCTAATGAGATAATCCCCCCTCTCTCCCTTGTCTTCATTTAGGGACGCCTCTGTTTCTAAGATGTAAACCCTCACATTTATTTATGAAAGTGTCGGGGTTAAATTTATAAAAGTCTCAGAACATGTCTGAGAAAGATCCAGCAACTCTGTAGATGTTTAAAGATGTGTATAAAGGGACCACATATTCATTAAATTGCAACAAAAATTGTATCTGTGTTTTGTTATAACTCACTAAGCTGGGGCCGAAATGAAAAGAGGACAGTTCGAAAATGTAATAGCTTCGACATTTTTCTTCAAGCAATAAAACCACACAAAATTTAAGTAGATGTAAGACGTTTATCAGAGAGTATGTGTCGTGTGACCTATATTAGGAAATGAGGCATTTTGAGCTAAACATAGAACTGTTGTATAAATAGATTTGGGTGGCTGGATGACACTTTGGTAGCGAGCCGCGTCTTCACGATGTGGACTCAAGGTTCAACTCCCTGCTTGTCTAATCATTTACCCATGTCACCACCCATGGTGCCTCCATGACCATTGCACTACTAGCGGTGGTGGGGATGAAGGAGAGGTACGGCTCAATAATGGATTATAGGATAACATAAAAGCAGCTCATCCTGTCAGGGATTTAACATGTTAACATGAATGAAAATAGATGCCAGCAACTTGATGACTGGTGCCCTGGACTAATCTAACTGCGGTGCCCTTATTATAATACGAATATAATAATATCCACCAATTGATAGCATCCCTAACTACCTTGAGCAGGTCATGGTCGTATCAATATAATAACAACGAGCTATTAATATTAACCAATAACTATAAATAGGATATCGATTTGCATTAGTCAGTATCTGTATTAGTGAGTATTTTATTAGCCTCAGTGTATTTCAGAATTCACTTGGTTGACCATAAGATAAAAAAAAAAAACCCACACTAGCAACTCGGCTTCATCTATTCATTTCACGAAATAGCTATCATCTTAGTGACCACTGGACCTTCAGTGGTCAGTGGTCAACTGTAATAATAGGTTTTCGCGCAGTATAATCGGAGAGTAAGGCGGGGGGAGGGGGAAGGGTGGTCAGTAAATGGAAAGTAGAGCGAGTAATGGACAAGTTGAATGAAGATTGAGATTGTGGTGTGAGTAAATGCATACATCAAATAATTGGTTAATTGTAGGGAACTGTTGACCAACACAGATGTCCAGCTGATTACTACATCGGATATACATCTGATAAAGCAATGTTTCCCAAAGTGTGGGACGCGTACTCCAAAGGGTGCGTGAAGATGTTGTCGGAGGTATGCACTGCACCAGGCTGAGAAGATTTGGGTAAACATGCACGGCTAAAGTGAAAACAATGAAATGAGTGAAAACACTGAAGTGAGGGGAAACAATGAAATGAGGTGAAACAATGAAATGAGGTGAAACAATGAAATGAGGTGAAACAATGAAATGAGGTGAAACAATGAAATGAGTGAAAACACTGAAATGAGGTGAAACAATGAAATGAGGGGAAACAATGAAATGAGGTGAAACAATGAAATGAGGTGAAACAATGAAATGAGGTGAAACAATGAAATGAGTGAAAACACTGAAATGAGGTGAAACAATGAGATGAGTGAAAACACTGAAATGAGGTGAAACAATGAAATGAGTGAAAACACTTAAATGAGGTGAAACAATGAAATGAGTGAAAATACTGAAATGAGGTGAAACAATGAAATGAGTGAAAACACTGAAATGAGGTGAAACAATGAGATGAGTGAAAACACTGAAATGAGGTGAAACAATGAAGTGAGTGAAAACACTTAAATGAGGTGAAACAATGAAATGAGTGAAAACACTGAAATGAGGTGAAAGAATGAAATGATCGAAAACACTGAAATGAGGTGAAACAATGAAATGAGTGAAAACACTGAAATGAGGTGAAACAATGAGATGAGTGAAAACACTGAAATGAGGTGAAATAATGACATAAAAACAATATGAGCAAGTTTTTTTATTTGTTTCTACTGATACTCAGTGTTACGACAATAAAAAAAAAATGGGGAACACAGATATTGAATGTCTGGGAAACACTGCTATACAACAATAGAATAATTTATTTCATGTTATCGCACATTTTTATACATTATAATTATTTATCACTCGTTAAAAAAGAAATTGGTGGGACGGATGGCCGAGTGGTGTAGATACTCGACTGTCGACCTGAGAATCCTGGGTTCGATCCTCGGTGAGAAACGATGGGAATATTTCCAGGTGTTATCTGGTGCAAAGTCGTCCCACAAGTCCACCCAGCTTTACATGGGTATCTGACTTAAATAGGGGAAGTAAAGGTGGCTGGGCTTTGTGCTAACCACACAATCCCTTCAATTGCCGAGGTTATATAAACAGACGAATTCTACTTTTCATCAGCATCGATGGCCCATTAAAAAAAGAAATTAATAAGAAAAATACACATGAAAATAAAATCTCTAATCTTCTGATAAACTAAAATGTAGAGACAGTGACTTGTG
Source organism: Bulinus truncatus (assembly GCA_021962125.1). Lineage (NCBI taxonomy): Eukaryota > Metazoa > Mollusca > Gastropoda > Planorbidae > Bulinus > Bulinus truncatus. Next base: position 5,543,376 of record JAGDYQ010000006.1, read on the forward strand.
ACAGCTGCATGTGTTTATCAGTGTGAATTTGTATGTCATTGTTTATTGTATTATTCTAAGCCATTTTCTATGTGATAATGTCATCGATTAGGTTTTTTTCAAACTTGTATTAAGGGGCGTTATATATAATACATTGTATTCAGTATTGCTATTGTTGTTTTTTTAAGTTATCAGTCAAGAGATGTTTTATATGTAGGTCAACGGGCAATCGGAGAAAATGTCACCACAACAGACAGGGTCTAAAATAGAGGTCAACTGTGTGGTCACTGATATGTTCAATGTAATTATAGACTGGACATAACCAGGATTAACAGGGGAAGGTAATTCACACCTTTTTATTCATACAAACAATATAATTGTTGCTGTTATAGAAATAGAGTTTCTACCAAATATGAGAGTTTTACAGTAACACATCGTTTTAAATGTCTGCATCTATTAACGGCTGCGTCTGTTTACTTCATTCAAGCCGTTAATATTATTTTTAGTTCTGACATTTATAAATATTCTATTTTTACACGAAGTAAGAACATTTATAATTGTAGTCTACAATTTGATCATTTGCAAGTTTTCATTTCAGTTCTCACAAAATATGGCATGCTACTTCAAATGACACTCGTTTAAATTGCTTTTTTTTTAGGTAGGCACACCTATCGTCTGCTAGTTCCCCCCCCCACCCCTTTCCGCAAAAGACAACAAGCATTCATCCAATACATTTATTCGTATAGTACTCAAATAGTACTCAAATAGTACTCGAATAGTACTCAAATAGTACTCGAATAGTACTCAAATAGTACTCATATTTATTTAATACTACTATTACCCAGAAAGTACTTTTCATTGTAGCATCCGAATATCTCGTTATAACCCCCTCCCTCCCTTCCCTCCATTTCCTTTCCTAAAAACTTTATAGCTGTTCTAGTTCTAACCCTGAACATTTGTTTAGATTGATGACATCATTCCACGTCATCATATTAGCCAAGAATCAAGAAATATGTATCACAGAGCTTCAAGTTCCGAACCCGACGCAGCGGTGTTTGAACTCACAAGCCGCATCGCCAACGAGTCATTGGCAGACAGACGTCCGTGAATCTGCGGATATAATAATTACACAGTTAATACGGAACATTCAATACAGAGGAAGAAAAAAAAATATAACTGAAGAATCTTTTGTTTGACTTGATAAATATGTTCTGTCTTGTAATTACATTTTTATTTTTTGGTTAAGTTAAACCTGGGTTGCACAATAAGAATCTAGTGTTTTTATTTTAGTTCTTTCTGGGTTTTATTTACTGCTTTTAATGAGGTTTGTTGTTTTTGTTTAAAGACTGTCATAAGACAGTAAACACAATGCGTTCAAAAAAAAGTGGTTATTGGAATCAAACCAAACACAACATAGACAATGGGGGAGATTGCAGGGCAGAGAATGTATTGACAGACAATGGAGGGAGTTTATAACAGAGAGAATGTATACACCAAGTGTGGATTGCAGTAGTAAACTTTGGATGTAAGCGAGGAGCTTTTTGATCTTTAGTTTTTGGGTTGATCTGCTAGTCACAGCTAGTTAGTAGATCTTTAGTTTAGAGATGGTTGATATCAGTTAGTTGATCTTTAGTTATGGGTTGATCTGTGCTAGTGAGCTTTAGTTGTGGGTTGATCTGCGCTAGTGAGCTTTAGTTGTGGGTTGATCTGCGCTAGTGAGCTTTAGTTGTGGGTTGATCTGCGCTAGTGAGCTTTAGTTGTGGGTTGATCTGCGCTAGTGAGCTTTAGTTGTGGGTTGATCTGCGCTAGTGAGCTTTAGTTGTGGGTTGATCTGCGCTAGTGAGCTTTAGTTATGGGTTGATCTGCGCTAGTGATCTTTAGTTGTGGGTTGATCTGCGCTAGTGAGCTTTAGTTGTGGGTTGATCTGCGCTAGTGGGCTTTAGTTGTGGGTTGATCTGTGCTAGTGGGCTTTAGTTGTGGGTTGATCTGTGCTAGTGGGCTTTAGTTGTGGGTTGATCTGTGCTAGTGGGCTTTAGTTGTGGGTTGATCTGCGCTAGTGAGCTGATCTAGCTGTAGGAAGGGAGCTTTAGGAGTCTCTTGGTATCCCTTTTGGCAATCAAGTTGGCGTAATGTATCTCGTGGGTTCGATGCCCAGAGACGACAGTTACCTCTAGTCATCAGTGTGTGTGTGAAGTCCCTCTAAGGATGAGATGAATTATGTTAGATCCTTAATGGGAAGGTTGTTATGGTGACCTTCTTTCATCCCCACCATAGCCGATAATGCAATGGGAGATATTTCGGGTACTTGAAAAATTTCCTTGCTCCTCACCGGAGATCAAACCAGGTACCTTCAGGTCGACAGCTGAGCTCTTTACCACACGACCATCCGCCCCCTCCTAGCTCATTAAGACCATCAATCGTCTTCTTTATAGTCATCAGTGATACTTCAATAACCTTTTCTATTACAAGTAAACAGGGTGTAACAAAATAGTCCTGAATGGGTGGGCTTGCGGGGGTCTGAATAGATTTCATTTTTTTTTTTTTTTTGCGATCTTTCATTCCTACGGGAATGTCACAAGGTAAAAATTTAACGCCGTTATTGATAACATATATTTTACGTTACAAGCTTGTCAAGCTTTGAAATGAAATAAAATATTTACAATAAATTTTATAGATAGATAGATCATCTTTCTCGCAGTGCTTGTAAACATAAGGTTACAAAGATACAGCACAAAAGTACAATGTGCACCCAAAGTTCACAGCATCAAACGACTGTGCACCTACACTTTAATACATTCTAATAAAATATGTTTGGTACAGTAAATGTTGATACAAACGTTTATTTGAACCCACAACCCCCCATCACTTTGATGTATACAGCTGCTGTCGGCTGTTGCTGTTGCTGTACCCTGCAGTACAACATATCTTTTTAAAGAACGGAGGTTGGTGGAAGGGGCGCGACACGGCCATGAAAGAAACAGAAAAAGTTGCACGAGAAGAAACCAGGACTAATTAGGACGAAGTCGTTGTAGATGAACATTCCAGATTTTGATACCATCACTGTTACAACTCATTAGACGAGGTGAAAACGTGTGCGCACGGTTCAGGGCGATGCAGTCTTCAGAGTGAGCAGCCGCGACAGATAATGTCACTTTCACTTAATGGGGAGTAGAGGTTTTATTGATGGCTTGAGCTCTTCATGTTATAAATGAAGAATGAAACGTTAAGGTGTTTTAAGTCAACTTGCAATTATCAGGAGTATCAAGTAAGCGTGAAATATTTGTGTTCATTGCACTGGGTAATAACTGTATACAAAAAAACACATCGAGTAAAGTGATACAGTGAAATAACAACACAATAATATACACAAAGTAGAAGTAAGCGGCCGCTGAAAGAAAGAAAATAAACACAGCTATTGGGTTTTTCCCGTGGCAGGGGGATGGTATCTCTGTTGTTAGGCTTAGAACCATTAAGCAAGCTAGCTACAAATATTTTTTTATATTTTTTTTATACGACAATGGTTCCCAATTTTTCGATCTAAAAGAACCCCTTTATAAAACGGCCCAAAAACACAGTTCTGTCTAGCTGTATTGTATTGTGTTTCATAGCATGTGTATCTTTTGACTGAAATGACTGCTAAGCGCTAAGTAAACACAATGTGCATTATGGTATACACTGCTCCTTTATATACAATGCTCCGTGGTATACACTGCTCCGTGGTATACACTGCTCCGATATATTCACTGCTTCGTGGAATACACTGTTCCGTGGAAAACACTGCTCCGTGGTATACACTGCTCCGTAACTTACACTGCTCCGTGGTATACACTGCTCCGTGGAATACACTGCTCCTTGGAATAAACTGCTCCGAGGTATACACTGCTCCGTGGTATACACTTGTCCATGGAATTGCTGGACTTGTACATCTTCCTGGAATTATCTTGACTATTCGCTTCACATTTTGAAGTAATTGTTGTGAATCATAAAGTACTATTTGTAAATTTATAATTCATTTGATTTAGTTAACAATATTAACCAGCTGTGTCTTAATTGTCTTGCACATACCGAATTACAGAAAGAAACTTATTTTCAACTCAAGATCAAATAAAATTTAACTGGACAATAAAGTCTTAGACAGGGGTGGGCAAACTTTTTCTACGGAGGGCCACATTGAATACTTGATTGTTATCGGGCCGGATATATTTTTAGTCTAATTAAATTACCATTTATGAATTAAAGATAATAATCATGTATTTGTCATATATTTCACATTCAAACTCTAAACAAAGAAAATAAACATCGATATTGGATCGCAATATGTGCATGCATACGGGCCGCATTATTACGCTGAAGGGCCGCATGCGGCCCGCGGGCCGTAGTTTGCCCACCCCTGGTCTGAGACATTGTGTTTTGTCACAGACTCAGTCTGTCAGTCTATTCAATTTTATTTCATCGCTTCCATTTCAGATCTAATTTTTTTTTTTGTTACATTGCAAAATGTAATGAAATAGATATTTAACATTTTATTTGACATTTTATCATTGTATACATTTAGAGACAAACGACATTTTAGAAAATCAAAACCGGTGATTTTACTCGGGGTATAAAAGTACATTTTGACCTACTTGAATATTTCAACACCGCTACAACGCGCTTCACTGGTCACCTGCGATACATTCCTTCATAATCTCTGAATAAATGGTGTTTTCTTATAGCTTTCATTAATCAGTATTGTGAAAAAAAAATTTCAATTTCCTTGGGAAGACATTTCATAACATTAGAAATCTGCATACAAGTTTAATATGAAACAATAAATGATCAAGATGTGAATTCCGTATTAATGTTTTGTTGAATTTCGTAAGTTGAGATGAAATAAAACACAATATAATAAATATAAATGACAGTATTATCGTCTTTTATCTTTCGCCTTTACCCCCCTCCCTTCCCCATCTGCATTGTTAATTTCAGAAATGACAAATTTTTTTTTGTTGTAAACATTTCATTTGATGTCTCCCTTGACAGATTGAAACTACAGATAAATTTCTCTTATTACTGACACAAGTTGTTTTTATTTTTGTTTTCTCCTAGACAAATGTTTGTAATGAAATCTTGATGCCACATGTCACATATCTTGATGCCACATGTCACATCTATCAATAATTTCTGGACGAGACTCATTAAAAACTATTTGCTATCTTGATTGTTGGAGAATTTATTTTTTTCTGACAAAGAAAGATAATTCATTTCAAAACTCGGTTAACATATTGCAACACTTGAATAATGTTTGTTTAAAATGTATTAGAACTTTGGTGGCTATAATGGTGGCAATACTGGTCGCAATACTGGTGGTCTAATTGGTGGCTATATTCTTGGCTATAATGGTGGCAATACTGGTGGTCTAATTGGTGGCTATATTCTTGGCTATAATGGTGGCAATACGGGTGGCTATAATGGTATCTAAAATGGTGGCAATGCTGGTGGCTATAATAGTGGCAATGCTGGTGGCTATAATAGTGGCAATACTGGTGGCTTCAAAGGTGGCAATATTGTTGGCTATAATGGTAGCTATAATCGCTTAAAATGGTTGCTATACTCGCGGCTATAATTGTGACAATACTGGTGGCTATAATGGTATCTAAAATGGTGGCAATGCTAGTGCGTGTATGGTGTCTATACTGGTGGCTATAAGGGTGGCAATACTGGTGGGTTCCGGCAGGCCGCACCAAGGACAGATAGACAGAGTATTGACATGAGCTAATATAAACTAAATGTAAACGTCAAAACATAAAAAGCTAGTCATTTGCTTCTCTCTGAAACGTTGGTGTGTTGGGGGCCGGGTGAAACAGTCCAGCGGGCCGCATTAGACCTGCGGGTTGTAGTATGCCCATGTCTGTTCTAGAGGATACAGTTGAAATGTAAATTGTAAATGAAATCTTGTTGATAAACTGAAACTGAGACCTGAAATGTTTACTAAATATGGTGACGTTATGTTCAATATGGTGACGTTATGTTCAATATGTTCACGTTATGTTCAATATGGTGACGTCATGTTCAATATGGTGACGTCATGTTCAATATGGTGACGTTATATTCAATATGGTGAGGTTTTGTTCAATATGGTGACGTTTTGTTCAATTTGGTGACGTTTTGTTCAATATGGTGACGTCATGTTCAATATGGTGACGTTATGTTCAATATGGTGAGGTTTTGTTCAATATGTTCACGCTACGTTCAATATGGCGACGTTTTGTTCAATATGGTGACGTCATGTTCAATATGGTGACGTTATGTTCAATATGGTGAGGTTTTGTTCAATATGGTGACGTTTTGTTCAATTTGGTGACGTTTTGTTCAATATGGTGACGTTATGTTCAATATGGTGAGGTTTTGTTCAATATGGTGACGTTATATTCAATATACACCTCTGGAGCGGCATCTGCCCAACTTCAGCCCTTTGTTGGGGTAACATTTTTGAAGTTTGAAACCAGGGGCCACTAGTTCTAGTTTTAATCACTGCTGTTTACATTATTTGTCTAACATTCATGGTGATTTAGTCAAAAGAGAAAAATATCAAATTACTCCAGTGGTATTGACTTTTTCTAAATGAAAAAAGAATTTCAGATTTGAATGGAGAAATTTTCTAAAATGTTCATGATTAATTTCTTATTAAAATTTACAAATGGCTTTGTCATGCTTGTTTACGTATTCATTCAATTTTATTTCTATCTTTCTCTCTTTGTTGACAGGAAGAACAAAATTTGTGTGTGCCTTATTTTGTGAATGTATTTACTTGAATGGCTGCGGAGAGTCTTGTAAGCTAGGTATGTTTCAGAATCCATGGGTATAGCCTTATGGAACTCACCATTTTATATAGAATTCAGTTTTGTTCAATATTTTGGATACTTTAATAAAAAAAAAATAAAGCCAATGTGGCCAACACGGTTAGGGATATTAGAACAAAACTGTAGGGATATTGTCAAAATGTTTATGAAGATCTTGTATCAGACAATTATTTATGTAATGTATTCATCCCATCATTTTTTTTTTACTCTACCAGAAATAAAAAGCTCACTATAAATCAGCGTTTATTTTCTTAAAGTTTACAAAGGTCACTTGTTTGTTTTTTTTAAAACAGTCCTGGCTACTATTCATGGCTACAGGGTAGCTATAAAATAAAAAAAAAATTACTTAGAATTATTGGAGCCAGGCTCAGAACAAGACCGTCCATTTATCTGACTTAATTCCCCTGGACATTGTCCGGTACAGATTGAAGACCCCAGATGTATAAATTCTACTCACATATCTGTCACAGTCGGATCAGTCTAAGCCACTCCATTGTTGGTGAGCGACTGTGTCGGCACATAGTAAGTTACTGGCACTCATCCCCTGCCCACCCCGACCCACACAAAGTCCTGACTATCTCATCCCCATTTGTCATTCTATTTGGTGTCATACGTGACGTGTCCAGTTTCGGTGGACGGCTCAATGCAGTGGTCAGTTGTTATTTTTCTTTTCTGAAACAACGTTCCCATTTGGCTTTCTATTGGTACTAGATGCGGGTTTTTTGTAGAGATGTTGGGGTCATTCCAGTTGAACTATTTTAGAACTAGACGTTCATAAAATTATTTGATACCTATTGGTGTGTAGTACATAAATATGTTGCTGGAACTTTATTTCATTTACAGGGTGGCCCAAGAGTAGGTTTACAGTAAAATAAATTGAAGATCGTTAGACTCAGATTTAAACTTTTCTTTCTCGTTTGTTGGAAGGGTTGGGTTTGTTTTGTTTTTTGGCGGTTTTTTTTTGTGTTGGTGTTTTGGGTTGTTAGTGTGTGGTTTACGGTCTGTTTATTGGTGTACTTGTGTTGAAGTATTAGCGGAATGTTTTTGTGTGTGTTTGCATGTGGAATTGTTGGAAGAAGTCGTAATTTTGTGTTACTGTGGCTGATCGGAATAAAGAGGTCATGTGTGCTTTTTTAAAAATGTTTATTGAATGTTTTAAAGTCTTCATTCTGAGTCAGCGCGAATATGTCTTTGGGTTTGTTGGTTGGTGGGGTTCTATAATATGTTTACGGTAGTGTTTAACGATGTGCTTGGGGGGGGGGGGGCGTGCGCCTTGCTGCATATGTGGGTGTGTTAGAGAGTTCACCGGGAAAATGTCATCGGTACTCTCATTTCGACCAGGATAGACATGCGCACACCAAGTCAATGTCAGTGCCGTGCCCCCTCTCAGCCTTCTCCCGACCCCCCTGGAGTATTCCGTTGAAGGATAACACTGACCTCCCACAGCACCTTGGTCCTGGCTGCTAGAGACATACGTGGCACTAAGTCAATGACAGCTGAGCTATTAGTGACCCTCTGGATGGACTTTGTCAGTACTCGGAAAGTCGGGCTGGTTAGTGTCTACCAACCATATGACCACTAAGTAACTAGGCCAACAGTATGTGTGTTACCATGGAAACAAGGGAAAATGTTGATTTATTTTTTTTTTAAAGCCAGACGCAGAAACAGTTTTATTACACCGTTAAAAATATGACAATTTAGAAATTAGTAAGCATGTACTGGAAATTTTTTTTTGTTTTGTAAAGATGTTTAAAGTTTCCAGAGGTTGCAAGAACATATGACGTTTATAACTTAAAAACACAATTATTCTAACAATAAAAGAAATTTTCCGTCTGCAAATTTAAATCCCATATATTTGTTATAATAGTAAACAAGAAATATGTTCTAATACAAGTATCCCATCATCCAACTAGCATCCTGTTGATCATGGGTACCCTATGCACATATATTTAAGGGCCCTAGATAAAAGTAATATCGGGGCCCTGAAAACTTCATGTACTGGACTGGGGCCCTTTGACAATTGGAGCCTAAGTGATGGCCTGATTTAGTAGTTCTTATAAACCTCTCTCTCTTTACTTTATCTCAAGTTAAAATAACTAACTTAGCAATACCAGTATCATGTTGTTATAATTCTATGACAAGTTATAAGAAAGATGTAACACGCGCCAATCAACCACCTGAATGAAATAATTGATAATATATTCATAAAATGTTTCGATTCATGTAGCCGCCGTATTGAAACTGTCACAGGTTTCAAATGTAAGGGGAAAATGATCAAAAGAAATTGATATTAAATAAAGAAAGGAAAAGAAATTTTGAACAATTATGATAGATGTATTCCTAGGTAATTAGTATCGGTGTTTTTCTTTCTCAACTAGATTTCCTTAGAAAACAGTCACTTAATGCAGTGGTCCCCAACCTTCTTTCTCGCCATATACCTGTCAGTGTTTGATAATTCCGCGGCCCACGGGAAGGGCGGGGGAGGGGGCGTTTATTATTTCTCTTCCACGGAAAGTCGTACAATCCCGAAAGAAATACACCCCAGTAAATAAAAAGAAAATAATTTAAGGTTTTCTCGGGCGGCCCAGTAAAATTCGATCCACGGACCGATTCGCGGCATGAGGGTTGGGGACCATTATTTTAATGGTTACGAACACTACCGTTATCTTAATGATCGTATACTAATAGTGTTCAAGGCCTAATGCACTACTTAATAATGGGCAGAAACTAATGTTTTCTCTGTACATTTGGACGATATATTTGAAGGGCTCGGCAATAAATATAGGTAACTGACATTTGTCACATTTGGACGATATATTTGAAGGGCTCGGCAGTAAATATGGGTAAGTGACATTTGTCACATTTGGACGATATATTTGAAGGGCTCGGCAATAAATATAGGTAAGTGACATTTGTCACATTTGGACGATATATTTGAAGGGCTCGGCAGTAAATATGGGTAAGTGACATTTGTCACACTTGGAGATATTAAGGAACACAGTTTTGGATTTAACAAAGAAAATGTATAATTCAATTTTTTTTTTTTTACTAAAGTTGTGCAGTTTTACAAAGTATGATTTCTCAAGATTATCTTCTTTAAGAATTAGAATCTTTATAATCTTATATTATGTCAAATCTCAATATTATAAATTTGGTGTTTACCGTTATTTACTGCCGCGCTCTTCATCTGATGGTAGAGGCGTAGCGAGGGGGGGCAAGTCAACTTGCGCCCGGGGCATTTTACCTTTTTAATACCTTTTTAGCGCCCCAATTCGAAAACCATATAATATTATATGTAAAATATACCATTTGGCGCCCCTGAACCTTGGCGCACAGGGAAATATGTACCCCCCAGCTACGCCACTGTTTGATGGCGAACTTTACATCTGTTGTTAAAGTTGAAGTTACACAAAAATCAAATTTTGAGTTTCTCGTGGGTTTGTTTTTAATGATTTTCGTCGCCCCTCCGAGATTCTCGTCTGCTATAAATGTCATCACGGTTATGGAGAATCTTACTTGATCTTTTGGTGCTCAGTGGCTTGACCTCCGCCTCACCGCCACCCCGCCCCCAGTGTCAACCTGACCTTATGCAGGTTGGCATAATCATCTCAAAAGAAAAATTGTCGCTACTATTCAATTGGGTTGTTTGCAAGGGGGGGGGGGGGAGATAGATTTCTAAATATCTCTCTCATTGTGTGAGTGTTTTTGTGCGACTATGTGTTAGTTTGCACTTCATATAGAGAGGGGGAGGGGGAGAGAGAGAGTGGAGGGGAGAGAGAGGGGGGAGAGAGGGATTGCACCGTGACCTCGCAGCCAACACTATGAAGGCAATAATCTGGAATAAGTCAGCTATTAAAGACTCACAGAAATTATTAAAACAGTTCTTATCGATTGGTTTCTGTATGTTTTTTTTTTTTAAAAAGCAGAATTCACAATTATTGAATAAACAAGCAGATGGAGAGAGCTCAGTATGGTGTAGTGACGCACTAAGACAGGGACTCCCAAACCAGTCCCCCACGGATACCCCTATTTTAAAATGTTTACAAAGTTAAAAATTCACTTAGAATTGGTTTATCCATTTATCTATACGTGAGTGTATGATATCGTGTAAGTTAATAATGTTAGTATAAATTAGTTGGTGTCCACTGGCCCATGGATACTCTAAAAATATGACCCGATGAAACGTTTGAGAGAGCCCAGTAACTACATTTTCAGCATTGACGTATTCTTGTATGATGAAAAACAACAACTTTATATATATATATAATAATAATAATAAATAGACTAACAGTTCGTTAATATCTTTCAGTTCTATTGTGTTTGTGTGGCTCTATGACATGTGTGGTTCTGTGATATGTGTGGTTCTATTGTGTGTGTATGTGTGTGATTATGGCGTGTTGGTTGTGTCTATTCAAACTACATTACATGTCCTATTACACAGCCCAACAAAAAAAAATTTTGTGAATTGCCAAGAATGTTTGAGTGAATTTATAGCAATTCATGGGTGCTGATTTCAAAACTGCCACTGCTTTTGCTGAATTGGCTTTAGTTTCTGAGATATTGGACACCCTTGAAAATATGATTGTACCCTTTGTGTAAAACAAATGCAATATGTTTGGTGTCTGTTGTTTAGTTAAACTATACCAAGTTATAACTTATAACTTTTTTTTTTTCTATTTTATCTCTGCTTTCTAAAGACATCATGAATTCATCATGAAGATGCTGCAAAAATAATCAGATTTCATTCTGTTACATCTATGGACAATACATGATTGAAAAGCAAACAAGAAATATAACCGACTTTGTGCAGCCGGCATATTTGGCTTATTTCGGTGTAAAGCTGGGAGACCAAGCCATGTCTTGGGTTCCCCATAAGGTCTGCAAAAACTATGTGGAGAGCCTACGGCAGTGGACAAATGGTGAGAAGAAAAGTCTAAGTTTCGGTGTACCAATGGTATGGCGAGAGCCGAAAGACCATTTTGGTGATTGTTATTTTTGTATTGTGAATGTTAAAGGCTTCAATCGCCACGAAAAATCTAAGTGGGATTATCCTGATCTTTAATCTGCAAGGAGATTAATTCCACATAGCAGTGAAGTTCCTATACCAGTGTTTACTGGATTATTAGAGCTTTCACCATCAGTTTTTGGCAGGCCAAGTAGAATTCAATGACCTAATACGAGACCTAAATCTGTCCAAGTAAGCATCTGAGCTTTTAGCGTCCAGGCTCAATGAAAGAAATTTTCTCAAACCAGAAGTTAAAATAACATTTTATCAGAAAAGAGAAGAGTTTCTTCTTCCATATTTCAGCCAAAGGAAGATTTTGTTTACTGTAATGACATCCCTGGACTTATGCTCCAAATGGGACTACAAGACTACCATTCCGAAGACTGGCGTCTTTTTATAGACAGTTCCATCAGAAGCTTTAAATGCGTTCTGTTACACAATGGTAACCGTTATGCATCTCTTCCCATTGCTCACTCAACAAAACTTAAAGAAGAGTATGAGAATATCAAAACAGTATTGCAGAAAGTCCGTTATTATGAGCATCAGTGGTCAATTTGTGTTGATCTAAAAATGGTAAACTTCTTGCTTGGCTTAGCAGTCAGGATACACAAAATACCCATGCTTCATAAGCCTTTGGGATAGCAGGGCAAGGCAAGATCATTGGACAAGAGTGGCATGGCCTGCAAGGGAAACCATGACAGTAGGTAAAGAAAATATCATAACAAGCCACTGGTTGACAAAAATAAGATCATTCTCCCACCGCTTCATATCAAATTAGGATTAATGAAACAATTTGTTAAGGCTTTGGACAAATCTGGCAATTGCTTCAAGTGTATTTGCAGATCATTCCCCGGATTGAGCATGGAGAAGCTGAAAGCTGGGATTTTTGACGGTCCTCAGATTCGGAAACTCATCAACGATCGAAATCACCTTGAAGCTTCTTCATGGAACAGTTTTCTTTCAGTTGTCATGAACTTCTTAGGTAATAACAGAGCAGAGAACTACGAAGAACTGGTGCAAGATATGCTAGCTAACTTCGGAAACAGTGGAACAAAAATGAGTATCAAGGTACATTACCTGCACAGTCATTTAGACAAATTTCCAGGTAACCTTGAGGACTTCAGTGAGGAACATGGTGAGAGGTTCCATCAGGATATGAGGGTGATGGAGGAGAGATATCAAGGAAGATGGGACATACATATGATGACTGACTACTGTTGCAGCCTCCAGCGCAATTGCACCAACGACACATACAAAAGGAAGTCGAGCAAACAGCGATTTGCATTACCATAGACAATTAACATATTAATTAATTAATTAGACATAATTAGTTTTTCAAATGAAAATGTTTTCTTCTACAACACTATTACACATATTTTTGAACAAATTTCTGCATGACTATTAACAGTTTCACTACTATTTGTTAGTATACTATTATACTTCATGCAATTCTTGACAAATTCCAAACACGGTGCTTACATTATTTAATTAATTTTAATTATCTCGTAAAATAGAGCCAATCTAGCAAAAGCACTTACATATTCTAAATCAGCATAGTTGACTTTGTATAAAATGATTCAAATATCACTGGCAATGAATTCACTGTTTACCAGTGTTATCGACTAAGGCCCTGCTGACGTCCATAATCTCCCCTTAGATATTCCTAATTGTTACAACTGTGAAAAAAAAACCAGTCACATGACACCAGTGTAGTTTTTAATGCGAAAGATAAGTAATAAATAAATACAATTTTTATTAGGCATTGTACAAAATGAATGAGAATTGTTCTTTTCCAATCGCTTCTGAAATGTCTATAATAACTCAACTCACAATCAGGGCTGCTGCAAAAGCTTTTGGGGTCCACGTTGCTTAAGAAATTATGTTTCTTTCATTTTCTTTGACTGGAAAGAAGCGAGGGTCCTATTATGGGGTAAGACGGGGGAAGGAGGAGCCCTGATTGTTCAGGTACTTGAGATTTTCTGGCAGCGTCCATAAAACAACTAAAGACAATACTCACACACATGTATGTTATGTAACTACTCACACACAGGTATGTTATGTAACTACTCACTCAAGGTATGTTATGTAACTACTCACACACAGACACGTTATGTAACTACTCACACACATACATATTACTTAACTACTCACACACAGGTATGTTATGTAACTACTCACTCACAGGTATGTTATGTAACTACTCACACACAGACACGTTATGTAACTACTCACACACATACATGTTATTTAACTACTCACACACAGGTATGTTATGTAACTACTCACACACAGGTATGTTATGTAACTACTCACACACATATATGTTATTTAACTACTCACACACAGGTATGTTATGTAACTACTCACACACAGGTATGTTATGTAACTACTCACACACAGATATGCTATGTAACTATACCATATCATTAAATGTTGTTGTCGTTAATCAGCGTGTATATCATGTCACAATCTAACACAGACATGAGAAAGGTACAGCTGGCGAGCAACGGCGTTTGACTGTTTAGGTACGGCAGGTAAACCTTGTGTACTTAAAGACATATATGTTTGTTTTACAACTTCAATTGTCCCTCGCGCTGTTTTTTTTTTTTTGTTGCAAATGTATTACTTGATATTTATATTCATTAGAGCATTTAGTTTGGAGTAATGACTACAAATTGTATGGCAGCATGAATTGTAATGAGGTCTTTTTTTTTTGAAGTTTTTTTTTTCTAAATAACTTACGAAGTAATTAAAAGTAATTTCCCACCTTATGGCACTTTATAGTTTGAATAATAGAAAAATCGTGGTCGAAACCAATTGACCCAATAAAGAATAAAGCACCTTTTTTAAAAGTGCATATACTTAATTTATTGCACTTAGTTTGCAGTCATTCAGAGTTGATTTATGTATAGCCAGGGCAAATTAAGGGGCCCTAGGAAGTGAGGCCACCTAGGCAGTACTTCCAGAGGTATTTGGATTGGAGGCTCCAAACCTATCGAAATTTATAAGCATGTGGTTTAATAGGGATTAATCGTAGTAAATGGGGCAGTCCACATACTTGGCCTGTCGATAAGAACTGCTCTGCCTACACTGTCGCTGTGTACATGTCAACTCATTTTCTTCTTGTTGCATCCCGCTATGCCAGGCACCACATGATTGTATTTGATCTCAAACAAAGTGGTATCAGAGTTGTGCATATCTCAACACAGTGAATTGATTGTTGCTGGGTGGGGGGGATGCTCGTATAGCTTGATGACATGGCAAACGACATGACCTTTTGAACTGTTTCAAGATGATCATTGTTGACCAATAGTTTCAGAGACTCTGGAATAGAACGTGCGGAACTTTGGATAATTGACTTAATGCTCAAGGAAAAAGACTCTAATTTTAATTTTAGTGAGGAAATAGTGACTATATAAAGATGTCCATCTATTACATCACAATAGACAGGCGTTGAGTGTCTCCACTATATAAAGATGGCCATCTATTACATCACAACAGACAGGCGTTGAGTGTCTCCACTATATAAAGATGTCCATCTATTACATCACAACAGACAGGCGTTGAGTGTCTCCACTATATTAAGATGTCCATCTATTACATCACAACAGACAGGCGTTGAGTGTCTCCACTATATTAAGATGTCCATCTATTACATCACAACAGACAGGCGTTGAGTGTCTCCACTATATAAAGATGTCTGTTTATTATATCCTAGCTAAATAAGGATTTTATATTTCGATGCAACATATTGTCGTATTATAATAGATTGTTTGGACTTTCTTTTCAACCAATACTTTCAGTTTATATGATAAAAGTTTTCCATTTTAATGAGCTTGGTTTCTATTTTTCTATATTTTTTAACTTTTTCTTCTTTTTTAACATGTAGGCCAACTTTTAAGTTTTGAATAATTTTGAATAATTGGTTGTTAATAAATGAAAAGAACAAAAGGAAATATCCTAACATCTTTAAATGACTCTTGGGGATAAAGGAATTATTTGTCTTGCATTCCCCTGTATTATCACACATAAAAATTGTTTTGGTGCGGAACTCGTCAATTTGTTTATATTTTTTTTAACGTGACATTTTGTGAATATTTCGCTGCCATCTGGAACTCAGATAAACAAAAAATGATTCAGGATAAAGGTAAAACACAGTCACGTTTTGATTTAATCAAGCATGAATTGTTCTAAATTACTTAACAAAATAAACATTTAGAAACAAGAAAAATATAGATTCAAATCAAGTTTTTTGTATGGCCTGTTGTTATTTATTTGACTCCAAATCCAGCTGTTGAAGAAATACAAACAATTATTTTTACTGTCATGGCAATCACGATATACAATACGTTCATCATATATTTTAATCCCATAATAACTGGACGGGCAATTTGTTGATGTCTATTCTACACCACAATGTCCACAGAGACCACAATGTCCACAGAGACTACTGCTCTTGTACAATACCAGGTCGTGTGTACCAGGGCCGTAGAGGTAACCGGAAGATCTGAGATTTGAAACCCAAACCTGCTTATAGCTGATGGACTGACAACTGCCACAAAAAAAAAAAAACATCATTTGGAGTCCCGCATGGCGCCCTGACGTCATTGAATCAAGTGACACATGTCAGACAAGTGACACCGACTCCATGTCTAACATCGTCTGCTAATGAATTAATTAATCTTGCTAAAAGCAAGATGATATTTGTATATAATCATTTCCTCAATCATCACCAATGAGTCATCTGGAATAATAGGAGGAAAATATAGATTTGGACAATGTGCGGAGAGAATGAAAGAAGTTTAATATATCAGTATAAAGACATACAAAGTTTACAGTGTGAATACATGTACATGATAATGTACTACAACGGTCTCCCCCCACCCCACGGCTGCGGGCCGGTACAAGTCCGAAGATCAAATGATACTGGGCGGCCCAAGAAACAATAAACTATTTCCTTTTTAATTACTGTTGTGTATTTTTCTCGAGATAGTGCGACTTTCCGTGCACGCAAGTTTAACCGGGAGCTGTAATGGCATTAGCGGCAGCGGCTTTGTAAATTAAAGCAATCAGGTCGCGGGAAAATCATCAAACGTTGACCGTTCCACGGCGAGAAAAAGTTTGGGGATCACTGATGTGCTATGTAAGTAGGTAGCTTGGGAGTGGACGATATGGGGAAATATATACAAGTCTAAGATGCTGTTTGACTAAATCGATGGATCACTTACATTCATTATTAATACATAGACGTGTAGTATTTAAATACACACATAGAACTGTATAATGTATTGTGTTCAGGTGCGTACATGTATTGCTATATACCATGTAAGTACCACCGTATGTATCTAATCACTGGTGACCACATTCAGCTATCAGACCCACATTCAGCTATCAGAGCCACTGTATCAGTGGATGTGGGCCATTGTATCAGTGGAGGTGGGCCATTGTATCAGTGGATGTGGGCCATTGTATCAGTGGATGTGGGCCATTGTATCAGTGGAGGTGGGTCATTGTATCAGTGGAGGTGAACCATTGTATCAGTGGATGTGGGCCATTGTATCAGTGGAGGTGAACCATTGTATCAGTGGATGTAGGCCATTGTATCAGTGGAGGTGGGTCATTGTATCAGTGGATGTGGGCCATTGTATCAGTGGAGGTGGGCCATTGTATCAGTGGATGTGGGCCATTGTATCAGTGGAGGTGGGCCATTGTATCAGTGGATGTGGGCCATTGTATCAGTGGATGTGGGCCATTGTATCAGTGGAGGTGGGCCATTGTATCAGTGGAGGTGGGCCATTGTATCAGTGGATGTGGGCCATTGTATCAGTGGATGTGGGCCATTGTATCAGTGGAGGTGGGCCATTGTATCAGTGGAGGTGGGCCATTGTATCAGTGGATGTGGGCCATTGTATCAGTGGAGGTGGGCCATTGTATCAGTGGATGTGGGCCATTGTATCAGTGGATGTGGGCCATTGTATCAGTGGAGGTGGGCCATTGTATCAGTGGAGGTGGGCCATTGTATCAGTGGATATGGGCCATTTTATCAGTGGAGGTGGGTCATTGTATCAGTGGATGTGGGCCATTGTATCAGTGGAGGTGGGCCATTGTATCAGTGGAGGTGGGTCATTGTATCAGTGGAGGTGGGTCATTGTATGAGTGGAGGTGGGTCATTGTATTAGTGGAGGTGAACCATTGTATCAGTGGAGGTGGGCCATTGTATCAGTGGATGTGGGCCATTGTATCAGTGGAGGTGGGCCATTGTATTAGTGGAGGTGAACCATTGTATCAGTGGAGGTGGGTCATTGTATCAGTGGAGGTGGGCCGTTGTAACAGTGGATGTGGGCCATTGTATCAGTGGAGGTGAACCATTGTGTCAGTGGATGTGAACCATTGTATCAGTGGAGGTGGGCCATTGTATCGGTGGAGGTGAACCATTGTATCAGTGGAGGTGGGTCATTGTATCAGTGGAAGTGAACCATTGTATCAGTGGAGGTGGGTCATTGTATCAGTGGAAGTGAACCATTGTATCAGTGAAGGTGGGCCATTGTATCAGTGGAGGTGAACCATTGTATCAGTGGAGGTGGGCACTAATCGGTCGCTTGGTTTGCCAAACAATAAGAATGGCTCTGTGAGTGGAGCGTCATTAACACCACTTCCCTGTGTTTCCTGGGTCAATGGCATTTCAGCCCCGGTTGTAGTGAGTAAAAGTATTCCCTTATAGACCCTGCAATGACCGTTATGGTCAGTGACAATGCACAGAAGAGTTTATTTTCCCTGGCATTAAACAACATTCCAATGTTTTAATGTTGTGTACTATGTGGGCATCAATTGCACCAGAGAAGAGTGCCGGCTCGAACCCACGACCTTCTTGTTGGCAGTCGAACTCTCTATCAAACTGCCTTAACTGTCTTAGTTGATTGGATGCACAGTGACATGACTAGTTTTCATGTCGGAGCAGATTCTGAAAAATGCTACCTGATTCCCGCGCCAAAATGTTGTACAGATAACGCCACCTAGTTGGCAGCTAGGCGAGTGCTCCCTTCACCCCGCCTAGTTATAAGATAAAGAGACAAGGTAACATTTTCACAGTGACATCATGCCAATTTAGTAGATTTGTGATAAATAAAATCTGTCCGTTTTAAGTGAGGTCTTGGCATACACTAATTTTAGATTAACTATGGAAAAAAGTTGGTAATTATATCCACACCAAGGAACATACAGTTAGTTAGAGACAGGCCAGTAGCGTGCGGGGGGCCAGGGGGGCCGGGCCCCCTACGTTTTGTCTGCCTCCCTCTGCTTATTTGCTCTACTTAGTAAAATGTATTACCTGCCCCCCACTGCTATTGCCTGGCCCCTGCTGTAGAATGCCTGGCCCCTGCTGTAGAATGCCTGGCCCCTGCTGTAGAATGCCTGGCCCATGCTGTAGAATTTTCACGCTACAGGGCTGTTAGAGATTTTGGTGTATTTCAAAACTGAACTTATTTACATATCTCTTCAACACAAAATGATATTGTTGTATTTCAGTTTGTGATGACAGACACGTATCGTATGTCCAGCTATTGATGTTTTTATTTTTTGTTTGGTTTTTCTGGGTTTATTTTTTTTAATCTTGGTTTTTTTATGGCGTTCTTGATTTAATGACATTGTATCATATCAATGAAATATTTCGAGTCATAAATAAAGTATACGTTTTTTTGTAACTTCAAATATTTTATTTGTAGCAAACATACGTGCAAAAATGTGGGTCGTTTGAGGAAAGACAGATTGATAGACAGACAGAGTGACAGAAGACAAACATGAGTTTTAGCTGTCCAGATCAAAATATCTCTCTGTGCGTCCATCTTATCTGTCCGGTCATCACCGGACTCGCTGCCGGGGAACAATAGTGTTTCCTTTTGTCCAGGTAATTCTCGGAGACCCATCACGTGATCACTGGACCAGCGGTTGCCTGGACGACGGAAGTAATCATGCCCTGGAGGTGAGCGGACGTCAGGAAACAAGGAAAAGAATTTATCTTCTTGTGATGAGTCAAAATTACTTTCAAGGCTCGCCCGGCCCCGCGCCGTATTTAACCTCAGATAATCAATACACCTTAACTTAGGATGGCAACAATAGAACTAGCTGGGGTGAAAATTTTATAACAATGACTAAAATAGTATTATGCGATTAGGTATTGCACACAGACTCGCGCACACTCAAACAAAAACACGCGCATACTTTTACACACACACACACTAACTTGAATACCGAGGACATTGACTTTTAATTCAGAAAAAAAATGTTCATTACATATAATGATTTATTTTCCACAGTCGACATTAAGAGTTAATACTATCTTCTTATGACTATCCAAAACAAGAGTTTGACTTTGTGACATTGTATGCGGCTTGTGGTGAAAGTTCATTGCTTTACCTATCTCTACATTCTTAGAAATCAGAACATTGGTGTAGTTGCTCGTTTGGCGAGCGTGTGTCTTTGTCCCTGACAAAATATAGCAAAAGTGTCACTCTGCATGATTCATCCTACTATTAAAAATACTACTATTGGAGGGGTTGGGGGGGGGGAGGGTTGAGATTCGCTGCAAATGATAAAGAAAAAGAAAATATTTGAAAATGACGGGCTCTCAATTCTTGGGACCCAGACAAATTTTCAGGCCTCTTCGCTGTGCCCCTGCTGCATGCTTTCCATCTAAACTATTCTAAACAGACATATCAAATACTATGACATTAATACAGTCACCCATATCACTTACCATATTCTTGATAGTAGGAAATTGATACCTAGGTGTTTTACTTCAAGTACCAGTTTATTTAAACGTTCGCTATAGTAGTAATTCTTTTGAGTTTGATGTTGTTCCTTTTTGATTTCTAACAAATATTTCAGTCATTTTATCTATTTATATTATTTACCACATTAAAACGGAAATCTGAAACTAAAATTCCATAGGACTAGATCAGAGTTTACCAAACTTGACTTTTTATTTTTTTACGGTCATTGATTCCTTTCGCTTCATTGTTGTTTTTTTTTTTTGCTATAGTCGGCCATGTTTACTTGATGTTTTTAACTCGGCCCGGGGCGTATCCCGCCAAGCTCTTTGCGTACCCATGGCGTACCACAATTTGGGGAACACCGGCATTGACGATCCTCATGAGATTCGAAACGAACGTGAATGTTTGTAATAATTCATTAAAAAACAAAACCAAATTACTGCCTTTAAAAAAAACGTATAATTATGTATCTATTTATGTAATTGTTGTTAATATTGTCCATAATTGTTGTGTATCTATTTAGGTAATTGTTGTTAATATTGTCCATAATTGTAGTGTATCGTTGTAATGTCAGACCTCCCTGTTGAGTAATGAACTAGGTCAACCCAGCACCGACCTATAAATCTGTGTCAATATCTATTGTTTGTACACCATCATTACCTTTAATACCGCTCTTCTAGTTTCTTGTTTTTTTAAAAGTAGCAGACGTAAAGCTTTACTCATACGATAGTTTATCTCCACTTGTGACGGCTTAATTACAATTTTGCGCCACTTCATCAAAATTATCAGCCAGCTCATCCCTGTTTTAAGGCGAGCGTGCGTCTCGGTACTGCTCTTCAATTTAAGGATTGAAGGCTATCAGCTGACCGCTAGTCTGTTTGCCCCGAGGCTAAATGGAGGAAATAATGTTGGTCAGTAGGATTTATGATAAGATTAAAAAAAAAAGATGATACTTTGAGCAGACGATCAATTTAAAACTGATTAATTAGGTACTAGAGTGGTCTTTCTTGAAAACTTGGAAGCTATAAAAAGACAGTATTGTTAAAAAAAGATTTAGTAACATTAATACGAATTACTACCTGCCTATCCTCTAATCTTATAACTCTTTTTTAGATATTGTCTATTTTAGTGGGACGGATTAAATTTGGCACACGTGTGTACATTCTACATGACAATACACGATTTTAATAATTTCGACTCCATAAAGAGAAACTAACCGTATTAGTTTTTAGAAATGTTTATAATGGGGGAAAAAACTCAACATGAGATTATCAAGTAATAGATACGATGCATTAGGGCGCGAAATATTAAAGCCTTTTTAGTCATCTATACGCAACATTAATAAATTAACTAATGTTACACTGAACAACATGCAATATACAGATTAACTCTTTATAAACTAAAAAGTATAATATTGAAAACATGTATTTAAAAAAAAAAAAACTTTGTTTCAAATAATCTTCAAATAAAATGCATTAAAAGTAAAACAAAAAATTCCTACCGTAACAATATAAATAAAAATATTTGTATAAGTTATCATTGCTAAAGTTATTAGTTTGGGTGATTAAAATATGTCTTTGCATTAGTTGATAAAAAAGCTGTAAGTAAATAGATATTCTATACACCTAGATGGGTACCCACAATTATAAATTTAGTAATTATTATTATGAGTTGGACGGATGGGCGAGTGGTGTAGATACTCGACTGTCAACCTGAGAGTCCTGGGGTCGATCCTCGGTGAGGCCCATGGAATTTTTCCAGGTGAAATTTGGATCCCACAGTCGTCCCACAAGTCCACCCAGCTTTAAATGGGTACCTGACTTAAAGTTGGGGAAGTAAAGGCGGCTGGGCATTGTGCTAACCACACAATCCCTTCATATGCCGAGGTTATAGAAACAGATGAATTCTACACTTCATCTGCCCCGATGGCCCGTTAGGGCTAAGAAGGGAACTAATTATAATTATTACAAATATTTGTACGATCTAATCTTTTTCTCTGTACTTTTTCTAGCATTGAAATTAAAACTTTGTTTTTTTTTTATTTTCTTCTGTTTACGTAACAATTTTTATCATTATACAATAACTTTATCAATCATTGTATTTCCTTACTTGGAATCAACATATTTGGGTGTAATCTACAGTCAGGCTAGATATTTTGGAATCAACATATTTGGGTGTAAGCTATAGTGAGGCTAGATATTTTGGAATCAACATATTTGGGTGTAAGCTATAGTCAGGCTAGATATTTTGGAATCAACATATTCGGGTGTAAGCTATAGTCAGGCTAGATATTTTGGAATCAACATATTTGGGTGTAAGCTATAGTCAGGCTAGATATTTTGGAATCAACATATTTGGGTGTAAGCTATAGTCAGGCTAGATATTTTGGAATCAACATATTTGGGTGTAAGCTATAGTCAGGCTAGATATTTTGGAATCAACATATTTGGGTGTAAGCTATAGTCAGGCTAGATATTTTGGAATAAATATATTTGGGTGTAAGCTATAGTCAGGCTAGATATTTTGGAATCAACATATTTGGGTGTAAGCTATAGTCAGGCTAGATATTTTGGAATCAACATATTTGGGTGTAAGCTATAGTCAGGCTAGATATTTTGGAATCATCATATTTGGGTGTAAGCTATAGTCAGGCTAGTTATTTTGGAATCAACATATTTGGGTGTAAGCTATAGTCAGGCTAGATATTTTGGAATCAACATATTTGGGTGTAAGCTATAGTCAGGCTAGATATTTTGGAATCAACATATTTGGGTGTAAGCTATAGTCAGGCTAGATATTTTTGAATCAACATATTTGGGTGTAAGCTATAGTCAGGCTAGATATTTTGGAATCAACATATTTGGGTG
Organism: Bulinus truncatus; assembly: GCA_021962125.1. Lineage (NCBI taxonomy): Eukaryota > Metazoa > Mollusca > Gastropoda > Planorbidae > Bulinus > Bulinus truncatus. The sequence continues at coordinate 5,566,837 of JAGDYQ010000006.1, forward strand.
TAAGCTATAGTCAGGCTAGATATTTTGGAATCAACATATTTGGGTGTGTTTATAGTCAGGCTAGATATTTTGGAATCAACATATTTGGGTGTAAGCTATAGTCAGGCTAGATATTTTGGAATCAACATATTTGGGTGTAAGCTATAGTCAGGCTAGTTATTTTGGAATCATCATATTTGGGTGTAAGCTATAGTCAGGCTAGTTATTTTGGAATCATCATATTTGGGTGTAAGCTATAGTCAGGCTAGATATTTTGGAATCATCACATTTGGGTGTAAGCTATAGTGAGGCTAGATATTTTGGAATCAACATATTTGGGTGTAAGCTATAGTCAGGCTAGATATTTTGGAATCATCATATTTGGGTGTAAGCTATAGTCAGGCTAGATATTTTGGAATCAACATATTTGGGTGTAAGCTATAGTCAGGCTAGATATTTTGGAATCAACATACTTGGGTGTAAGCTATAGTCAGGCTAGATATTTTGGAATCAACATACTTGGGTGTAAGCTATAGTCAGGCTAGATATTTTGGAATCAACATATTTGGGTGTAAGCTATAGTGAGGCTAGATATTTTGGAATCAACATATTTGGGTGTAAGCTATAGTCAGGCTAGATATTTTGGAATCAACATATTCGGGTGTAAGCTATAGTCAAGCTAGATATTTTGGAATCAACATATTTGGGTGTAAGCTATAGTGAGGCTAGATATTTTGGAATCAACATATTTGGGTGTAAGTTATAGTGAGGCTAGTTATTTTGGAATCAACATATTTGGGTGTAAGCTATAGTGAGGCTAGATATTTTGGAATCAACATATTTGGGTGTAAGCTATAGTCAGGCTAGATATTTTGGAATCAACATATTTGGGTGTAAGCTATAGTCAGGCTAGATATTTTGGAATCATCATATTTGGGTGTTAGCTATAGTCAGGCTAGATATTTTGGAATCAACATATTTGGGTGTAAGCTATAGTCAGGCTAGATATTTTGGAATCAACATATTTGGGTGTAAGCTATAGTCAGGCTAGTTATTTTGGAATCATCATATTTGTGTGTAAGCTATAGTCAGGCTAGATATTTTGGAATCAAGATATTTGGGTGTAAGCTATAGTCAGGCTAGATATTTTGGAATCAACATATTTGGGTGTAAGCTATAGTGAGGCTAGATATTTTGGAATCAACATATTTGGGTGTAAGCTATAGTCAGGCTAGATATTTTGGAATCAACATATTTGGGTGTAAGCTATAGTCAGGCTAGATATTTTGGAATCATCATATTTGGGTGTAAGCTATAGTCAGGCTAGATATTTTGGAATCAACATATTTGGGTGTAAGCTATAGTCAGGCTAGATATTTTGGAATCAACATATTTGGGTGTAAGCTATAGTCAGGCTAGATATTTTGGAATCAACATATTTGGGTGTAAGCTATAGTCAGGCTAGATATTTTGGAATCAACATATTTGGGTGTAAGCTATAGTGAGGCTAGATATTTTGGAATCAACATATTTGGGTGTAAGCTATAGTCAGGCTAGATATTTTGGAATCAACATATTTGGTTGTAAGCTATAGTCAGGCTAGATATTTTGGAATCAACATATTTGGGTGTAAGCTATAGTCAGGCTAGATATTTTGGAATCATCATATTTGGGTGTAAGCTATAGTCAGGCTAGATATTTTGGAATCAACATATTTGGGTGTAAGCTATAGTCAGGCTAGATATTTTGAAATCAACATATTTTTGTGTAAGCTATAGTCAGGCTAGATATTTTGGAATCAACATATTTGGGTTTAAGCTATAGTCAGGCTAGATATTTTGAAATCAACATATTTTTGTGTAAGCTATAGTCAGGCTAGATATTTTGGAATCATCATATTTGGGTGTAAGCTATAGTCAGGCTAGATATTTTGGAATCAACATATTTGGGTGTAAGCTATAGTCAGGCTAGATATTTTGGAATCAACATATTTGGGTGTAAGCTATAGTCAGGCTAGATATTTTGGAATCAACATATTTTGGTGTAAGCTATAGTCAGGCTAGTTATTTTGGAATCATCATATTTGGGTGTAAGCTATAGTCAGGCTAGATATTTTGGAATCAACATATTTGGATGTAAGCTATAGTCAGGCTAGATATTTTGGAATCATCATATTTGGATGTAAGCTATAGTCAGGCTAGATATTTTGGAATCAACATATTTGGGTGTAAGCTATAGTCAGGCTAGATATTTTGGAATCAACATATTTGGGTGTAAGCTATAGTCAGGCTAGATATTTTGGAATCATCATATTTGGATGTAAGCTATAGTCAGGCTAGATATTTTGGAATCAACATATTTGGGTGTAAGCTATAGTGAGGCTAGATATTTTGGAATCAACATATTTGGGTGTAAGCTATAGTCAGGCTAGATATTTTGGAATCAACATGTGTGATTTAATTATCGTCAAAAGATGGCGAGCTTTTCCTACTTTCGTGGTGCAGTCTGAAGATGGGTGTGGTCAATTGTGGCATCATTCTCAGTAGAAACTATTGAGTCCATTCTAATGGCATCGAACAGAGTATACAGTGGGTATAAACTGTAGGAAAGTGATATGTGATGTATTATAGACAATGTGATGTATTTTAGACAAGGGGTTGGCCGTGCAAAGGACCAATAAGAGCTGTCTGCACTCAAGTTGAATATGTCTCGTATTCCATTATTTTCGATGGTATGGTAGAAGATGTATGTCTAGAGAAGGTAATGGTATGGTAGGAGATGTATGTCTTTAGAAGGTAATGGTATGGTAGGAGATGTATGTCTAGAGAAGGTAATGGTATTGTTGGTGATGTATGCCTAGAGAAGGTAATGGTATGGTAGTAAGTCAAACATGAAGCTAGACATTTTTTTTTAATTATGTTCACTATCATCTCAATGTAGTACTAGTGTTTATATACATGTCTATTGGCATATCTCTTGCTTTACTGAGTAGGTCTTAAGGTATTAATATTTAGGGGACTAGACAGTTAACATGTTTAACTGTTTAACTGACTGATTGAACGATTTATCTACTGAATAAATTAAGAAAGATAACTATTTACATTTTCGATGAATACTCTGATATTTTTTTAATTCCTGCTGAGTTCATCCCGTTCATTTTGTCTCTACATTATTTTGGTAAAGTTTGTATCAATGACCGAAGGAAGTGGAGTTTCCAAATAAATGTGAGGAAATATCTCAACGCCTCCCGTTTTAAGTGGCGCTCCCCCCCACACACACACACACTCACGCACACTACTGAATGTCGCTACCATCAGCTACCATCAGCTACTATCACATTAAAACTGTCATATCGTCAACCAGACCCAAGGGTTCAGCCAGGGCACGCTTGAATTATTTCTATACAGTGATTCAATTTAGCAAACCAATTTAAGTCACTATACGGTGAACGTCCATGGCTCTGCGCCATAGTGTGGCCAGACGTTAGGAATATTTTTGTCGCTTAGCTGTTTTATCATTACTAAAAATAAAAGCGTGGGCGCCCGTCTAGGTGATTTATTTTTTATTGCTAATTTTATTTATATATACCTGACGACTTCAATTGTCTTTCTACTAAAATCATAAACAACAGCCAAACTTGTTTTTAATGCGTGACTGAAATAGTTTTCAAAGTACTTTTTGAAGTCGTTGAGATTTTAGCTGGTGTAGAAATAATTACTTGTTCACGTTGTCACCGCTACATATCGAAGGTCGAATGCGGCATGTTGTGATGAATGTGCGTGCGCTCTGTTGTGATGTAAGTGCGCACGTTTGGCAGATTGTGTGCTTGTGTACATCCTAGAGATAACACTTGTTACTCATCAAGAAAGTTATGACATTGACCAGATTATTAATATTATTTTTTGTTTTGCAGAGAGGATGTGTCATGTGTAAATGTACTGTAATAATGTTAGAATAATTTGATGTATTTCAATGTGTCATTGTAACTAGAGTTTACGATGACCTGACATTCTAGTCTACACTGTAGAAGATTCTCAAAACGCGTGCGAAATCCCCCCTCTACCAAATCCCACAACTATCGTTTAGTAGGCCTACACATTTAGCTGAGATTTGGACCAAGAATGATCAAATCCAAGTTCTCTCCTTGGAGATCAAATGCAGGGACTTCAGGTTGACAGTTGCGCGCCCTGCATCGTACCGCCATCACAGTGATCTGTGAAGTTCCTGCAGGGATGAGATGTTTATCTGTGAAGTCCCTGCAGGGATGAGATGTTCCTATAAACCACCTATGGGGCGGTTTTCACAGTGCCTTTCTTTCATCCCCAACATAGCCACATAGTGCAAATGATATGCAGCCACCACAGAGGACATGGAGGTTAATTTCATCATGACCTGAGAAATACCCTTGGTTCATCATGACCTGAGAAATACCCTTGGTTCTACCTAGAGATCAAACCCGGGGCCGACAGGTGGACGGCTGAGAGTCTGACCACACAAAATCATCCGATAACTTGTCATTCGTATGATTGATAAACTTTCCGGCCTGCGGAGTACCGATCTCTGCCTCAGAAAGTATTAGTAAATGATTTACAATATACTTTAAGTTTTAGTACATTATTTACAATATATTACAGTATTAGTAAATTATTTAAATATACTTTACAGAGCAGTGGTGAAAATTCAGCATCTGACTATCGGCTTCACAGTCCATAAAGCTCAAAATGTCACAGATTCTGTTGTGGATGTCACCTCAAGAAAATCTGGAAAGGACTATTGAATTTTTTTTTCTTTAAAAGTACTGGCTTGGTTAACACAGTGAGTTCACGACCTGCCTGTCATAGTTCATCAACTAAAGTGAAGGAGAATGTCATTAAAAATTCATAAACATTTTCTGGACACAGACCGGTAGATGTGGACTAAAAGTTATGGCCAGATCATAGAGAACGTGTCATCGTGACCTAGGTCAGTGTCCAATCACGTGCCAGTAATCTTATTTCAAGGGTTGTTTCTTTCCTCCCTTTTCACCATATATATCAACACGCCAAGTAATTTTCTGCAATTTTGCTTGTAAATCTTAAGGCAATTGGTGAAGAACTTTTGGAGTTACGATTAATAGCTTGAATCTTGTTTACATTTTTATCTATATAAATTGTTCTAGTGTTGACTTAATACCCGGTGAATTTTGAACAGGAAAAATAGATAAACTAAAATAACTTTGGTAATATATCTTCTTTTTCTAACACATATTTTACTTTGTCTAGACTTCAGATATAATTTACAGTAAAACCTCACAGTTTGCGATTAATATCAAGACATTAGTGGTGAGGGGGTGATACAGTATGTCCTGCCGTCATATACTGCACACATTAATAAACTATGAATGGATGGGGGCAGGGTGTTATTACATAATGTGTACTCACTCGAAAATACGACATTTTATATGCAGTAACCAATATTCCCTCCTATTTTCCGACAGCTTTGTACGGCAAAAAAAAATGTAGCCGTGTGTGCAGCAGAACTATTTATAGTATAAAGCAGGGGTGGAATAACTTTTTCTACAGAGGGCCACATTGAAAACTTGACTGTTATCGGCGGGCCGCATATATATTTTGTCTACTTCAATTAAAATTTTCAACACATTAAAATATGAATTTAAAATTTTAACCATGTATTTGTTATTTGATTTAAAATTCACAATCTTATACACATGAAAATTACATTTTAAAATACAAACTAAATCAGTTACTAATTTGATAATAAGACTTTACTATACATAATTAATTAAAAAAAATTGTATTGTTACCAGTAATAATAATTCTGAAGACGAAGTGACTTAATTTACATACAACCTGACCACATAGTACAATTATAATTAATGAGAAGTATGTAATTTCTGAAAATGTTCTTGAACTGTGGAACCAGTTTGCTGGTTGTAATTCGCATGTCTACACTCAGTCATTCAACATCGATCTATTCTTGTTTATTTTCATACAAGAAAACGCTTGCTCACAAATGTATGTGAACCAAAATAGCGACAAAAGCTTGGAAGCAAAGTTTTTTATGTGTGTTGGAAACATCCTTAAAACTCCAGCAAAAGAACTGAAGTGAACAACTCCTTCAGGTCATAATCTGCATGCAGGTCAAGCATCTCTAATATTCTGGAGCCATTAACTGATTTAATATCCCTAGATTCGAATCAAATAGTTGAAATAAAATTTGAATAATATATTGAAATATCTAAACAAACAAAATCATCATCGACACAGGATCGCAACATGTACAAGCATAAAATAATATGATAGGACGCATGCGGCCCGCGAGCCGTAGTTTATCCACCCCTGGAATAAAGGATTACAGATCGAAACACTGGTAGATTTTTGTTGTCAGCGTGGCTCGGCGCACATCTTAGAGGGAACACTGGCAGTGATTGAGGAAACACTGGCAGTGATTGAGGAAACACTGGCAGTGATTGAGGAAACACTGGCAGTGAATGAGGGATCAATGGCAGTGATTGAGGGAACACTGGCAGTGATTGAGGAAACACTGGCAGTGATTGAGGGATCAATGGCAGTGATTGAGGAAACACTGGCAGTGATTGAGGGATCAATGGCAGTGATTGAGGGAACACTGGCAGTGATGAGAGAACGATAGAAGTGATTGAGGGAACAATAGAAGTGATTGAGGGAACACTGCCAGTGATTAAAGAAACACTGGCAGTGATTGAGGGATCAATGGCAGTGATTGAGGGAACACTGGCAGTGATGAGAGAACAATAGAAGTGATTGAGGGAACAATAGAAGTGATTGAGGTAACACTGCCAGTGATTAAAGAAACACTGCCAGTGATTGAGGGAACAATAGAAGGGATTGAGGAAACACTGCCAGTGATTGAGGGAACACTGGCAGTGATTGAGGGATCAATGGCAGTGATTAAGGGATCAATGGCAGTGATTGAGGGAACACTAGCAGTGATGAGGTAACACTGCCAATGATTAAAGAAACACTGCCAGTGATTGAGGGAACACTGGCAATGATGAGAGAACAATAGAAGTGATTGAGGGAACAATAGAAGTGATTGATGGAACACTGCCAGTGATTGAGGGAACACTGCCAGTGATTAAAGAAACACTGCCAGTGATTGAGGGAACAATAGAAGTGATTGAGGTAACACTGCCAGTGATTAAAGAAACACTGGCAGTGATTGAGGGATCAATGGCAGTGATTGAGGGAACAATAGAATTGATTGAGGGATCAATGGCAGTGATTGAGGGAACAATAGAAGTGATTGAGGGAACAATGGCAGTAACTGAGGTAACACAATCAGTAAGTGATATTTTAAAAGTATAGGGGCTAATGACAAATTAATATGCCTTCCTTTTCCACTGCCTACCCGCTCCTGGTGATACTAATTACTGAAATTGTCTAATGTTCAGCCAAACTCAATAATTATAACCGATGTATGGAGTTGAAAGAATTATTAACCTATAATATTTTAAGTTCATTTGGTGTGTGACAAGGCCCGTGGCGTGCGGGGGAGGGAGGACAGGGGGCCGGGTCCCCCCTGCGTTTTGTCTGGCCCCCTCTGCTTGTTTGCTCCACCTAGTAAAATATATTACCTGCCCCACTACTATTACATAGCCCCTGCTATAGAATGCCTGGCCCCTGCTGTAAAATTTTCACGCTAAATGTGACCATCAGCTATTCAAAAAAAATGTGTATCTACCACAAAAGCCTAGGAATAGCTACTGCAGTAACCAATAGAAAAGTTGGGTAAATATCTAGTAACAATATCACAATTCAAAGTGAAGCACTTCCCATTGATAAATATCTAGTAACAATATCACAATTTAAATCGAAGTACTTCCCATTGATAAATATCTAGTAACAATATCACAATTTAAAGTGAAGTACTTCCCATGTAAAAATATCTAGTAACAATATCACAATTTAAATCGAAGTACTTCCCATTGATAAATATCTAGTAACGATACTACAATTTAAAGTGAAGTACTTCCCATTGATAAATATCTAGTAACAATATCACAATTTAAAGTGAAGTACTTCCCATTGATAAATATCTAGTAACAATATCACGATTTCAAAGTGAAGTAACAGACTTTTACATTTTTTTAAAGGGGAGGTAAGTAACGTGCAGAGTTCTGTGATTTTTTTCCTTATTCTCTTTGACAACATTTTTTTTTAAATCATTATGTTTTTACTTTATAAATATTTGCAAATAATTATATTAAAAAAAAACAATATATTTGCAAATAATTATATGAAAAGAAACAATTAGTGATTTTAAAAAATCAGTAAAAATTGATAAAATACCAAAAATATGTATGTATTTAAAACCATTTTTTATTTCTAAAAAATAAAGCTTAAAATAAAAGAACTGCTGATATTGTCATTGTGTCAACGCCGTGTAATCTAGCAAGTATCATTAACTTTGCCGATGACGATTCGGATTCATCATCACTAAAATTCTTTCACTTTGGTTTCTCGTCACATCGAATAAATCTTTCTTGCGAGGGTGGTGGCACTGTGGTCAATGAGGACTATCCGAGATCGCAGTATTCACAACTGGCGATGGTGACGGATGTGGTCGGCACACAACACCATTCCACTCTGTCCCACTCAAGCACATCTGCGCAGCCTGCCCTTTCGGGCTGAGGTTACAGGCACACTACACCCTCCTCTCTGTCCGAGTGGCAGAAAAAAACCCTTGCCTTGCCATTCTGGCCGATCGGCAGTACACACACCCTGCTGGTCTGGCCAGTTTAGGCAAGGAATAAAACCCATCTTTCTGCCATCCCGGCAGATGATAGCGGGAACACTCACCCCGCCGCTCTGTATGGATGGCAGACGTGCATCAGCGCCGCCAACAGTGCTGGTGTGGTAGGCACACTACACCCTATCATGCTGGCAATGGCGGCGTTAAAAAAAAAAGTATAAAAAAGTGTACTTTTTTTTCTTTTTGAAATTGACAGCCCGATATTTAATTTAACTGACATTCTTATCTCAATATAGTTAAATCAGCAATAAACAAATAAGTATCCTAACTGTCCAAGTTAAAAAATACACTACGTATGTTTTTATCATAATTATTGCAAAGTACATACGCTATAGAGACCTGATTATTGTTTTCAATGTTATTTTTCTGTAGCTTAGATTTTTTTTAGCAAAGTAATGTAAATAAAACAGTGTGTGGATGTATGCATCTATTATTACGGGCATTAGTTAGCCTCACTCGATTTATGTATGTTATTTAATTGGACTAATTAAGAATTTATTCTATACAGTTTTGTATATGATATTTTGAGATTAAAATAATAATAATAATACTGAAAGGTAAAAATTGATATCATTAATACAAACTTTGGGAACCACTAGAACCATTTAGACTAGAACAACGGGCGGCAGTATTCATATCGCCACTAGAACTATTTAGACTAGAACAACGGGCGGCAGTATTCATATCGCCACTAGAACTATTTAGACTAGAACAACGGGCGGCAGTATTCATATCGCCACTAGAACTATTTAGACTAGAACAACGGGCGGCAGTATTCATACCGCGTGGTAAACTGAAATCTGTAATGACACTCCTGCAGACGACATCAATAATTATCTAAAAGCTAAATGACGCCATAAAAGTATTTTGATATACGTTGCCCCCCTAATCAGCTAGTACGGGGTGCAAGCCATGGCTTCAATATGAGTAATCCAGCGGTAGGGCCTACACCAATCTGGGCCAAAGCATACTGTGCTTGTTTTAATTATTGTAGCTTTTATTTTAAGCTATACGTCAAGTGTTTACATGAATGTATGTGTTGAGTGTTTACATGAATGTATGTGTCCAGTGTTTACATGAATGTATGTGTCGAGTGTTTACATAATGAATGTGTCGAGTGTTTAAATGAATGTATGTGTCGAGTGTTTACATGAATATATGTGTCGAGTGTTTACATGAATGTATGTGTCCAGTGTTTACATGAATGTATGTGTCGAGTGTTTACATAATGAATGTGTCGAGTGTTTAAATGAATGTATGTGTCGAGTGTTTACATGAATATATGTGTCGAGTGTTTACATGAATGTATGTGTCCAGTGTTTACATGAATGTATGTGTCCAGTGTTTACATGAATGTATGTGTCTAGTGTGTACATGAATGTATGTGTCGAGCGTTTACATGAATGTATGTGTCGAGTGTTTACATGAATGTATGTGTCGAGTGTTTACATGAATGTATGTGTCGAGTGTTTACATGAATGTATGTGTCGAGTGTTTAAATGAGTGTATGTGTTGAGTGTTTACATGAATGTATGTGTCTAAATTTTTTTCATGCTTGAGAGACCTCAGACTTTTTATTTTTCTGCCAAAGGCTTATTATTAGGGCTGCTGATTAAACTGCGTTAATTTGCGATTAACGCGTCAAAAAAATTTACGATTAAAAATTTTAACGCAACACCTAAATGCATTAATTTGACCAAAATGCTGAAAGTTGATCAAATCGATAAATAACAATTTCACTCAACAATTTGAAGTTAAGGCTTGTTCACTTATTAAGTAGATCTACCACCCCCGCCCAGTCACAATTTGCACACACCCACACCCCCAGGTATGTCGACAAAATTCCCATTTGTAATATAATTGAAAGTATTTTGTTATTAAGCCCTTAGACAAGTGAACCTCCTGCTCCCTACCTGGTAGATATAAAAAGAGAAAAGATTCATTCACAAGTTTACATTATATATTGTAGTGTACTGGTGAGTGGTGGAGGTATTGTAGTGTACTGGTGGAGGTAAAAGAACGACAAGTGTTTGGTGAACTCAGTTATAATTAGGTCAAAATAACGAGATGCTAGAAATTTTGTATCATCATTTTTTTTGCGCCCAATGTTTTATCGCATTTGAAAATACAGCGTCTTGCCGGTCACGTCTGCAACAGCTGCACTAACAGTTTCATGACAACTGTAATCATTGTCTAGACTAGGCTGATACTAACACCAGTACAAGAAACAGTGGATGTATATTTTTCAGAATTATTGTGCCACTGAGCTAAATGTAGTATTTTATCTAGGGCTGTTGATTAAGTGCAATTAACGCGTAATTAAAACAAAAAAAATTATGTGATTACATTTTTTTTACCGCAAAAACCTAAATGCGTTAGATTTTACCCAAATGCTGTTGGTTCAGAGTTGCAGAAAAAATTTAAAAAATCAGTAAATAAGCCAATTCTATAAACAGATCAGACAAGGTATTAAAAAAAAAAGCAAGAAAAAATTCCCGAACACTATAACTGTCACGTTCACATACAATCATAGCAGCTATATGACCTTGAAACAATAGGATTGCCATTTCTTAATTTTATGACCTTGAATACAATTTAATGAACATCTGCAGAGTCTTAATTTGTTTTGGGACAGGGGGTACGGTGGCTGGGTAAGCCGTAAGTAAAGTCATCTTTGTGTGAAGAGAGAGAGTGTGTGTGTGTCAAAATTGTCACGTGGTGGGGAAAGGGGGGGGAGGGGGAAATAAAGAAAAAAAAAACACGTTAATAATAAGTGAGCGACTACTTTCTAGCTATACTATAATTTTATGACAGAAAAGTTACATTTGAGATATAAATGACGTGTGTATTTTTTGGGGGGAGTGGAGGGGGGTGGAGGGTTGGGCAAACAAGACTTACGTGTGGGCGAAGTGAAGCAAAATATGACAGGAAGGGAGGGTAGAGGGGTTGACATACGTCATGAGTTCGGGAACTACGGAGCGTGAAAAACATGTTTGGCATTGTTGTTGAATAAAAAGAAAACTATTCGCATCACTTGACGTGATTGATACATGTCCATAAACTGGTCTCAATAACTCATTCAATAGACATATATGCTAATGCTTAATAAATATGTTATAATTAATTATACCTTTTTCGTAAATTTAACTGACTTGTTTACTATGCCAATTTTATGCTATGATATCATGACATAGTAGTTTGAATACAAACAATTGTATTATATTGTATCGATTAAAATGTGCGTTAATTTGCGATAAAATTTTTAATCAGGCGTTAATTTCGATCAATTTTTTTAATCGAACAGCAGCTCTACTTATTATACGAAAAGTTGGGATGATAGACAGACAGGGATGTCTGGTGTAACTTAGAGATACCTTCCATGACCAACCTTGGTCGGGACTTTGGAGAGTCGAGAAGTCATTTATTGTCAGTTTCGCCAATGAACAATGTCTGATAGGTGAGTACTTTGAGAGGTTGAAAACTAATGTAAGCTGTAATTGCAGTAGCTGTAATGATGTTGAGGATTAATACAGGCTGTAATTGCGTTCGTTGTGATGATGTTTGGGATTAATACAGCTGTCATTGCAGTCGTTGGGATGATGTTGAGGATGAATACAGGCTGTCATTGTGATGGTGTTGAGGATTAATACAGCTGTCATTGCAGTCGTTGTGATGATGTTGATGGCTCATGCAGGCTCTACTTGTATTGGATGTGATGATGTTTAAGAGACCGTACTTTTCGTCGATGTTGATAGTATTTAAAAGTGGTTGCTTATTTGTAGCATTAAACAATGTAGTTGTTTAATTAGTTATATTCGGTAGAAATATAATAATGCACTCATTAATCAAATCGAACAAATATTAATTTAATAAAAGAATTACTATTGCCGATTTTAGCAATAAGATTCGCGTTCCGATTACACTAAAATATCTAAAGTTTATACACATTGAGTGTATTGTAAATTAGACTCACACGAGTTATCCATTGTCACTGGTTTGCGTGGGATTCGACTTAAGAATTTTCATCATCATGTATCTGAACATAGTCCTACAGATGGCTATGATATGACTATGATGTGGCTATGATATGACTATGATGTGGCTATGATATGGCTATGTCCGATATTTTCCTCTATCGTTAAAAAAACCAATTATGAACTTGAAGCTTTTTTTTTTTTGGTTTTGTTATAACGACAAATGATGTCCACAATACACAGCTCACAATAAAATATTAAATAGTTCCATATGATGAACAAAAAAAATTTAATTTTGTGTTCAGCCATAGACTGATAATAGATAGATTCTCCATACTAGATAATACAAAGTTGTTGTCTTATCATATTGAATTCTGTCTTTATAAACTACAAATTGAATATTTTGCCCCCGGCTAATGAAGCCGTATGTTCTCATTGTTTCCAATGCTTCATAGTTTATCTCAACATGCATCTGAGAAATATTCTACGGTGCGGATTTTAAAAAAAATAAAACAGACCGGAAAGAACAAAAGAGTGCGTAAATAAAGGGTTATAAATATTTATAAAACAGCTGTTTAGCTATTAATTACTGCGGGTTAATCAAATGTAAACATGCTGAGGTCAAGAATCATTATGTATTCTATGATCATTGGTGAGTCACCTCTATGATGAGGAGGAAACAAAAGGGGTGTAATTCATGACCTGTATCTCTGTGAGGTTATGGTTCTTAGCGAGTACTCTCTATAATGTAAAGAGAGTACACCATTTCAAACCATGCTGTGAATTACACACCAATCTACGGATACAGACTCGAAAAGAAAATGTACTAAGCGCGAATTACAACATGAGCCGTATGTTGGTCAAGAGAGTGGTTTAATTCGTAATAGACAGTGTGAGTCTAATTAACGAACCAATGCGATGTTGCCGAAATGTAATTATGGGAATATCTAAATACAATGCTACACAGTGACTAAAACCAGTGTCTTTAACTGAACTCTTCAGTACATTTTTGTTAAGAAAAAAGCATGAACGTATAATTGAATCATCTAATGAAACTATAAAATCTAAAAACTAAACACTAAAATCTAATCTATAAACTAAACTCTAAAATCTAAAAACTAAACTCTACAATTTAAAAACTAAACTCTACAATCTAAAAACTAAACTCTAAAATCTAAAAACTAAACTCTACAATTTAAAAACTAAACTCTACAATCTAAAAACTAAACTCTTAAACCTAATCTAAAAACTAAAATCTGCAATCTAAAATCTAAACTTTACAATCTAAAAACTATACTCTAAACTCTATAATCTAAAATCTAAACTCTATAATCTAAAATCTAAACTCTACAATCTAAAACTAAACTCTAAAATATCGACTCCAAACCGCTAAAGAGATATGAATGTAAACGAATTAGTCTTAACATTCAAAGAGTCCTGGTTTGTTGATTTTATTACCATTTGACTGACTTCCTAGTTTCCAGTCTATCCCGAGAGAACGGTACGCCATCACTAACTGTTGTTCCAAAACATTCGATTACTGTATTATCACAAAGGTCTCTTATGTGCTGAAGACAGATGGGAGATGCGTCTATTGGGACTGAGACACAAGTGGTTCTCAGCAACTAATCATCAGCAACTATGTCTGTGTGTGTGTGTTGGGGGGGGAGGGAGATAAGTTGTTTGTTTAGTTCTAATAATGTATTGGGAAAGGATGACACAAGTAGCTCACTCCTGAAGGGGGCAGTCACCAAGAGCCGCGGGTTTGAGCTCAAACGGTGATTCTAGAATTGGAATGATGGTCAGACAGACAGGGATAGCTGGTGTAGCCTAACTTGGAGATGGTCAGACATACCCTTTGATTACGTTTTCCGTACCCCTCTGGAGTATCCTACAACCGGTAAATAACCGAGTATGTCACTGCCACCAGGGGTGGGCCCTAACCTCAAACCCCCCCCCTATTTAAAACACAGTAAGAACAAGATAGGGAAAATCTAGTGGGGTGGGGGAGAGGGAGAAAGATTTTTTTTTTAATGACAACAGAAATTGATAAATAAATTAATGGGTATCATTGATTGAATATGCATGAAAGTCAGAATCAATGTAAAATGTTAATGAAGTAGGGGAGGCAACAAAGCTGTTTACGTTTTTTTTTGTTATTTTCGTTAAGCAAGCTTTTATTGTTATCATTTTTTTTTACATATAAATGTTTATAATTACAATAAAAGCAGTGTCGATAAAATAATAAAAGTAATATAATTTAAAATCAATGTTTATGTATATTTCTTCAAAAACCTGTCTCATTTCAAAAAAAAAAAAGGAAAATATTAAAAAAAAAATCTTCAATTGATTTTCCATGCAAGGAGATTATATGCCACTTAAAAATTATGGTAATTACTTTAAATCCAATTTATTATATATTGACAGGCTGAGGCTGTTGGTCGTTGTCAACAAACAATCCATATCACCATGCTATTCTTAAAGCATAAACCCCAAACACTACCATTTTATTAAGATTTAAAAACTGGCCGGGAACAAATTGGTAAAGAGACTTCGGTAGATTGTGTTATTGTTAGAGAGTAGACTAACATTTTATGCCCAACTCGGATGCTGTCTGGTGCCGTTGGTTCAATAGGCTGTGATAGCTGGCTCAGCAACATATCTTTTGTTTAATAATATTATGGAAACAGTTTTGATCCGTGTTACTTAACGTACTAAAAGGTGAATAAACTATGTCACTTGTAAAAATGGTTTAAAAAAAATCAAAGTATGTAAGCGAAGTAATATCTCTGTCCCGAATCGACGACTAGCCTTGGCTTAATGACTAAACTCCGTAGCAATGACTAGCCTATGCATCGATGACTAGCCTATTTGGTTCAATTTAACTATTACAATCGATCAAATGGATGAGTACAAAAAGCAAAGATCCCAATATTTTAATGGTTTACAACTTTGTTTCGGGCAACCTGGGAAAGGGGAGAGGGGGAGTGTTACGAATGACATACATTTCTTTGTTTTTAGAAAAGTTCACACACCACTATATTTTTAACGTGCTATTTGAAAAAAAAATAAAGTATTTTATTTTCTAACATTTTGTTTTATCATTTTTTTTTCTTTTGTCAAGTAATCGACTGTCAGACGCTAATTGAGGAAGTTGTGATGACGCAATCATCTACCACAAAGACTTTAAGCCTAATAATCTCAGTACCAGAATTCTGGGAACTCTCAAAATCATAACATAAAAAGATCTTTACTTCCAACACATTCATATGTTGCGAACTTACAAAATTTTATCATCGTCTCAAATTTTAGTGTTTTCGTCTGTTCGTTCAAAGTTTCATCCATCGTTCCACCCGTCGTTCCATCCATCGTTCTATCCATCGTTCCATCCATCGTTGCATCCATCGTTACATCCATCGTTCCATCCATAGTTTCATCCATCGTTCCATCCGTCGTTCCATCCATCGTTCCATCCATCATTCCATCCATCGTTCCATCCATAGTTTCATCCATCGTTCCATCCATCGTTCCATCCATAGTTTCATCCATCAACTTTACATGTGACTAAACTTTCCCTAGCGGCAGACGTTTCTGGGGTCCGACACTGATCGGAATTCATCCAAAATGACATGTACTAATACAAACTATAAAGATTTATACCGTAGGTCAGTTTTGAAAATAGATAGTGGACCTTGATGTCAGTCACTGGTCATCCTCCTGTGTAAGTTCATGAATATTAAATGCGTGAGTTGATGGCAAGGGGAGTTTGGGGTATGGATGTTTCTGTAGACAAAGAAATTTTGAAGTTATTTGGATTGGCTATCAAACTCGGAACATAATTCAGGTATTTGTATGGGTCATCGTGTTGGCGTCTGTCAAAGGTGACCTTTACAAGTATCCAATGACTGGTCACATTCTGGTAAATTCATTTACTCAGATGATCATAGTGGTAACATAGTATAACTTTGCCGTGGGAGGGGGGGATTATATTGATAACAGTGACAGGTTGGCCATTAATAATTACTGTTGATAGTGCATTGGTCCAAATACTCGCTGTTCTCAATGTTTACGTTATAGAGCAGGGTTTCTCGACCCACTGGTGTATCGCGGACGAATTTCAGGGGGGTCGCGACGAAATTTGTATGTATAATTATAGCATTGATAATCTATAAATACATAGCTAAAAGTCTATTTCCCTATTAAATACGAAAACTAAAAGTTTATCAGTCTACTAAAGTCAAAGTGTTTCTTCCCAGACGGGTCGCAATAACAAAACAGTTTTAAGTGTAGCCACCAGGAGCGTAGGAATTGTGCAGCGGGTTGTGAAGGAAGGGGGGCAAAAAATGTAACATCCAATAGGTAGCTTAAAAATTAAGATCAAATACGGCTCAGCGGCTCTTCCTTGACATTAGTTCGGCTACTGGTAACCAGTTTTGGTTTGTTTTTTATATTATTTTATTAATTTAACTAAAATATTTTTTTTTCAAGTTGACTGGTTCGGCGCTTGACAAATAAATAATAAAAAAAATTAAAAAAACTAAAACATAAAAAAATGTATTACGGCTCCCGTCGACCTCTTTACGTCCACCCTTCCCCCACCCTCCACCTGTCATAGTGTTATGGTGAAAACATGTATAGCATTTCCCCATTAAGCAATTTAAGTCTTTTCCGTTTCGGACAAAGGACATTTTAGAGCATTTTCGTGTACGCAGATAAATAGAGAGGGAAGTAATCATGTTAAATAACTGTTACAAAAATAAATAATGATAACGCCCCTTTGATTAGCTTTTATTATTTATATTTAAAATATTAGCAAAAACGGTACTTAAAACGCCCCCTTTTTCGGCCCTCAGAGGTCAGATCGCGATACGGACTTTTGATGTACACTTGGCAGGCCAAGACCTACAAAATGATATATACATCATGGGTCTAGGACTTATGGTTGCTTAGATATAGGGCGCTCCTTTGTTAATATAGCTTATATAGTAAAAAAAAAGGTACTTAATACGCCCCCTTTTTCGGCCCTCAGAGGTCAGATCGCGAAATGGACCAAAGAGTTTTCTTGGCAGGCCAAGACCTACAAAATGATATATACATCATGGGTCTAGGACTTATGGTTGTTGAGACCTAGGGTGATGACGGACAGACAGACAGACAGACAGACAAAACGGGGACAATAGAGCATTTTTTTCGAAAATGCTCTAAAAAAGAAGTGTTGTGGTTAACTATAAAACTATTTTTTTTCAACGGCGTTGTTGAGAAATTTATTTTTATTTGGTGTAAATTACAGGCTGGACTATTGGTGTAAATTACAGGCTAGACTATTGTTGTAAATTACGGGCTGGACTATTGGTGTAAATTACAGGCTAGACTATTGGTGTAAATTAAAGGCTAGACTATTGTTGTAAATTACAGGCTGGACTATTGGTGTAAATTACAGGGTAGACTATTGTTGTAAATTACAGGCTAGACTATTGGTGTAAATTACAGGCTAGACTATTGGTGTAAATTTACAGGCTAGACTATTGGTGTAAATTACAGGCTAGACTATTGGTGTAAATTTACAGGCTAGACTATTGGTGTAAATTACAGGCTAGACTATTGGTGTAAATTACAGGCTAGACTATTGGTGTAATTTACAGGCTAGACTATTGGTGTAAATTACAGGCTAGACTATTGGTGTAAATCACAGGCTAGACTAGTGCAGATTGTTTTTTTTATCACCAACTAGGTAGTCAAATATTAAAATGTAGGTCTCCGAAAAGTCGTGGACGGGATGACAGTGTGGTAAAGCGATTGAATGCCAGCCTAAAGGGTCCTAGATCAAGCCTCAGTGATCCATTAGATAAGATCGATGTCTCTAAGTCTACACATCTGAAGTTGTTGGGGGACAGTAATGGATGCCTGACATTGTACTGTCAATACAATCCAATAGTACAGATGTAGTTACACAAAAAAATGCTTTTCTTATTCGTCTGACCATGATGGTCTGTATGAAAAGGTTTTATAAAGGAATTTTTTTTTACTTTAAGACTATTCTATGAGATGCCACATCATCACTTCGGTCGTTTATTGATATATGTATATATATATATATATATATACATATATCAATAAACGACCGAAGTGATATATATATATATATACAGATGTTTAAAGGAAAATATATAGTCTATACATTAAGTTTTACAACATTCTATGCGCCCTTTGTATTTTAAAGCATTTTGGTTAATTTTTTTTGTTCTTTAATTTAATGTATGTTACTTAACACTCCATTAGCTCTCATCCATTACATTTTTTATTTTAAAAGTCTATAATTGTAAAAAAGAAAAAAATTCTTTTAGTACTAAACTTTCCCCAACCCCAGCCTATCCCCCCTTTTTTTCTGGATCATGAAATCTAGTCTAACGGACAGTTTTGCATTTCAAGCCATCGGATGACATCATTTATAATTCACGTTGATTAAGATTTATTTGACCATCCAGTGCGACATCTTAGTGCTGCCCCCCTTGAGACCCCATGAGAAAGCAGTTGGTCGGCCGTTAGGAAAATGGAGAAGCATTAGGCCCACGGAAGTGGGTGTATGAGGGGCTGGGTGGGTGGGGGGGCATTCATAGAATACATCAAAAGACCTGGTGAGGCAGGGTGATGCCTGAATGAAAGGAAGTCATTTAATTAGCCGTCAGCCATAATAAAGACATGAACAGCATAGATCATATGACATTGTTTAGATTTTCATTGTCGGAATATTATTTTACCATTGAATGGAAAACAATGCCATATTATTAAATAATTCAGTGGACATTGATTGACAGTGCTGTCTTTTACTTAAATACAATTTATTTTTTATATAATTTCAACAGATTTTTATTATTATTTAAAATCGTTTGTATAAATTACAAATTCTTATGTAATAGAGTCCTCGTCCCATAAAGTAATATTTCTATTAAATCTATTGCTCAGAAAGGTTAGACTTGTAATTTTTGCGAAGTCCCTCAAATATCTATTGACGTCTATTTATCCCCCCCCCCCGCCCACCCACCCCCACCCCACCCTAACAGATATTGAAGTATCCGCCCAACGCCCCGCAACATGTATTGAAGTCTCTGCCAAGAGCGTCAAAAACATCCATTGAATTATGTGCCTAGAGCCAGCCCCGTAGCGTGAAAATTCTACAGCAGGGGCCAGGCATTCTACAGCAGGGGCCAGGCATTCTATAGCAGGGGCCAGGCTTCTACAGCAGGGGCCAGGCATTCTACAACAGGGGCCAGGCAATAGCAGGGGGGGCAGGTAATATATTTTACTAAGTAGAACAGATAAGCAGAGGGGGCCAGACAAAACGCAAGGGGCCCGGCCCCCTGCCCCCCACGCACACTACGGGCCTGGCTAGAGCCCGTTACTGTAATATAATTAATTCAGTATGAAGTAACATTTGAATTACTAGCCTACAGAGAGGAAGACTTACAAAAAAATGGACAGAAAGATATGCAGGTGGTCAAACAAAAATATAACCAGACAGATTATTAGATATATGTATTGAAATATGGATGACTAGATAGATAGATAGATAGATAGATAGATAGATAGATAGATAGATAGATAGATAGATAGATAGATAGATAGATAGATAGATAGATAGATAGATAGATAGATAGATAGATAGATAGATAGATAGATAGATAGATAGATAGATAGATAGATAGATAGATAGATAGATAGATAGATAGATAGATAGATAGATAGATAGATAGATAAAGAAGCACAACTCGCCAAACAAATAAACTAGCCAGTCGGCAGACAGCAATTCTAAAATGTTCTACTTTATCCAAAATGTACAGCTTCTCATTGAATTGTAACATTTCGTTTTCTTTAAAGTTTAAGTTTCAATTGATGTGTCCATTATTGGCGTGTGTTTATTTGAACACTTTTAACAGGAGGTTTCTTGCTATAATTGTTTCTGTCAATAAATATAAAGCAATGTGATTTACGTCATGTACTTGCAAATTGCTTCAAAATAAACAAATAAATAAAACAATCAGAAATCAATTGCTTGATTTGAGGAAAAAATGCAACAAAGCAACGAAACTTTTGTAAATGGTGTTGGGGGGGGGTGCATCTTCTATACGTGAATATAGTTGGGTTTTTTTTTCGATTAAATTCATTTAGGCCTACAAAAAATTATATCACCATTAGCGAAAGATTTCAACGTATAGCAGAATTCAGTTTTTAAATGACAAACCTTCTGACATAACCGTAGAATAGTGGCCAAGTATGGCTCTTAGTGCTGCATGTGGCGCTTTATCCTGTATGTGGCTTTTTGTGCTGTATGTGGCTTTTAGTGCAGCATGTGGCTCTTAGTGCTGAATGTGACTCTTAGTGCTGCATATAGCTCGTAAAGCTGAATGTGGCTATTATTATTGTTGCATGTGGCTGTTATTGCTGTAATGGGCTGTTAAAGTTTTATGTGGCTGTTATTGTTGCATAAGGCTGTTATTGTTGCATGTGGCTGTTATTGTTGCATGTGGCTGTTGTTGCTGTAAGGGGCTGTTAAAGTTTTATGTGGCTGTTATTGTTGCATGTGGCTGCTACGACATTTGAAGAATTGCAGTAGTGTCTGCATATATGTGTGAAGATGTCTGTGTGGTTGTATTTAAATGTCTGTGTGAGGGTGTATTTCAATTCTGTGTGAGGGTGTATTTAAATGTCTGTTTTTGGCGTTTCAAAAGCGTATCTATATCACTATTAGAGATAACTTGAACAACAAAGACAGTAAACGTGTTTCTCTTCTTTAGCTAGAATTGATGTGTATGTAATATAAACATATTCATTTATATGTGCGTTCCGCTGTTTTAATACTCAAATTGAAATTAATGATTTCTAGCCCGTTTCTTTTCTCTGCAATTGGATTCCATTTTAATTGGTTTCCGCCTCTAGAATTTGCATGTCATGTCATTAAATGTCACTTTGCAAATGTCAAGATGGACATGAGAGAGAAATGCAGTAGGGATGTTAAAAAAGAAAAACTGAGACATCAGAGAAATGTTGTGGAGGAGCCAGAAATCCCCATGCAGCCATTTGGACATGTCTGGATCATTTTGGCACGAAATTAGCGTCGTGTTTTGAAGGAAGAAAAAAATATCAAATATTTGTATGAAAAATATGGACGTTTGTTCGAGTGATATGTAGTGAGTCAGTGGAGTGAGGATTTTGAAGTGGTGATGGTATAATTGACGTTAATTGAACGGTGTGATGAATGCAGTAATGAAATGCATAGATAGCTGGTCATGTCATTCATAATAAATGATTGAATTATTATGGGAGTAATAGTATTCATCATGAGTCAATAAGTTATGTTGATTTGTTTGTGTATAGTGAGTCGGGGATGTGTACTGAGTCGTATGACGAACAGTGAGTCAGGTAATGTATACTTAGTCGTGTGATTAACAGTGAGTCAGGTCATGTGTACCTAGTCGTGTGATTAGCAGTGTATTTTCGTCGTGAGTAATGTATAAAGAGTCAAGTGTTTATTGTGAGTCAATTAATGTTTAGTTATTCATGTCTTGAATTGTTTATTAGTCATGTACAGTATGGTAAGTAAATGACACTTACTAAAATAAGTCATTCATATTGCTACAAGAATGTAAATAAGTTGATAAATGGCGAGTCACGTTTTACAAATTGAACCATTTAGTGTACATCAAACACCACATGCAATAGAACATTTCCTCTTCACCCAGAAATATGTCTAATGTGAGATTTGGTATAGATATGTTATGATTAATGTGAGATTTGATGTAAAATATGTCGTTAGAATAAAATATTTTACCAGTTATATTTTACCAGGTATATTTTACCAAGTATTTTACCAGTTATATTTTACCAGTTATATTTTACCAGTTATATTTTACCAGTTATATTTTACCAGGTATTTTACCAGTTATATTTTACCAGTTATATTTATACCAGTTATATTTTACCAGTTATATATTTTACCCGTTATATTTTACCAGTTATATATTTTACCAGGTAATTTTACCAGTTATATTTTACCAGTTATATTTTAACAGTTATATTTTACCAGTTATATATTTTACCAGTTATATATTACCAGTTATATTTTACCAGTTATGTTTTACCAGGTATGTTTTACCAGTTATATTTTACCAGTTATATTTTACCAGTTATATTTTACCAGTTATATTTTACCAGTTATATTTTACCAATTATATTTTACCAGTTATATTTTACCAGTTATATTTTAACAAATAGAAAACAAAATGAAGTTGTTGTTGTTTTTTGTTTCTTTTTTAAATTTATGCAGAAAATAATCCAATTATTTGTCCAAGTCTACAACACTTTGAAATTAACACCTCTTAGCCCATGGCTCTTCAAACAAGAAATGTAAGAATGGAGGATTCATCTGTAGTTAAACGATGTCTTTATTCAAGGCAATGACCGCTAATGTTAATTTTGGTTTGAGCATCTATCAAAGCTTATTGATTTGGAATCTTACGAAAAGACAAGATCTTGAAGATTGGAGAAATGACTCCTGTATATTTTTACAGTCCAACCGCAATAATATTAACGTAATTCTTGAACATGTCGGCCACCGACATAAACCTGTACTGTTGTACAATAGTCTGCCTAACAAACCAACATGCCACACAATGACCAGCGATTTTCGCGGACCAGTATAACGAGCCATCTCAATATATCTCTAACGAGGCTGATGCTCAGTTTGAGGAATTTGGTGAAAACGATTAAGGGAAATAATAGGCGTTATTATCAATAAATATTTTGTATATGTCTGTGAAAAATGTTGATTTTCTTGAACAGGATATTTCAGAGTTAACTGAACAAATGATAATACGATTGAATCTTTGCCATATAACATCATCAAGTTTTCATTATCTTGTTTCTATACTGTGACGAGGAAGCATTGTTTTTTTTATAAGCTTTGAATTAATTTCACTTTCTGTTGGTTTGTCCTCAAATCTTGTAACTAATTTTTGGACATTTCCTATTTTAGTGAAAAGGCTTAATTTGGCGCACGAGTATATTCTACATATTACACGATTATAATAATATCCAGTCCATGAATTGTAATATTGTAGAATTACGAAGCTAACAGCTTTTGAATAATTTTGTAATGGGGGAAAAATTCGGCAAAATATAATCAAGTTAAAACAAATACAAAGCATAGCACTTATACAAAAGTTCGCAAAAAGGTGAAACATTTTTAGTTATATATCAACTTCTTGTGGAATCGGTTCGATCCTGGGTGAGAACCATGAGAATTTTTCCAGGTGAAATGTGTTTCAAAGTCGTCCCACAAGTCCACCCAGCTTTAAATGGGTACATGACTTTAAGTTGGGAAGTAAAGGCTAACCACACAATCCTTTCATATGCCGAGGTTATAGAAACAGATGAATTCTTCACTTCATATGCCCTTAGGGCTAAGGGAACTTTACTTTTTATCAACTTCTTAAGTTAATTCAATATAACTAATGAAAAAAAACTTTAAAAAAAAAGCTAATATTAAAAAGAAATGTTTTAAAACAAATTTGCTTTTATAAAAATGAACTTAAAAGTAAAACAAAAAACCAACAACTTATTACAACTTATAAAACTTATATAAATTATCATTACTAAAATTAAAAGCGTGGGTCTGAAAACTGAACTAAACTGAACTAAACATTAAACTGAACTAATTATGTTTTTACATTTGGTGATAAACTGCAAGAAATAAATAATTAATTTATACATCTAGATGAGTCTCCTGCCTTTATTTTTAGTAATAATAAATGTATATATATATATATATATATATATATATATATATATATATATATATATATATTTGTGAGAAAATAAGCTGCTTTTGTTTTACCTATTAGTGCATTTTGATAAAAGTTTTATTTAAAAATATTTATCCCTTGATCATATCAACCTGTAATATGTGTTTGTTCTTGTTGTTTTACATCACCACCATAGTCGATTATTACATCACCACCATAGACGATTATAAAATCACCACCATAATCGATTATTACATCACCACCATAGTCGATTATAACATCACCACCATAGTCAATTATTACATCCATGGAAATCTTGTTATATCTAGATATCCATGATTACATCACCACCATAGTTGAATATTACATCACCACCATAATCGATTATTACATTACCACCATAGTCGATTATGCCATTGCTACGAAGGACATAGGGAATTACTGGAATCGCTTGTATTCAAATTCATCACATATAACATGTTGACCAATCTCACAACCAAATAGTTTAAGTTTTGATAATTGTCATTTAGTGCCAAAACAGCAACGACATGTTATTAGAAAAGAAACAGTTGTTGTTTTTTTTTTCAAAATGGAATAAATGTATATGGATCCTATATTGGTTGGCATAGGTGGTACAGTAAAACCTTGCTGAAACATGTTGTGACGAATGGCGTTATGTTTAGATCTGTGGTTTCAAGAATTCCCTCAACTGTTGTATTTAATTTTCCATCACATTTTAAAAGAATATGCTTATCTGACTTATATGGAAAACTGTTTATTTAAATGTTTTGTTATTTAGCTTTACGTTTATTGAGAATAAAATATGATTTTACCTTTGGTACCACTTCTGGACTTTTTACATTTCCTTTTTCTTTCAATGCTACGATTTTGGATATAATAATAGTAAACTACAATCAAATAGAACTGATTTTTTTTTACACAATGTTAATGTTAAATAATTTTGTAATGATATAATTATTAGTTCTTAATTAATGTAAGTATTAATTAAACATATTTAGCTATCATCTTATTGGAAAAAATGTGTTGAGTTAAAAGCAATCTCATTAGCTAGATGAAATATATAGAGCTCTACCCCCCCCCACCCCACCCCAACCTCCACACAACTTCTCTCGGTGCCCTGTGGATATGGGAGAATAAAATTATTTATCAATGTTTTCACTATCCAGATTTGTTTAGAGAATCCGCCGCCATCAACATAATACATCTGACTTGATTCTGTCCAATGTATACCGGAAGTAATATAATTATCGCATCACGTGGATGGTAGGGGGAGGGGTCACCGACCAATCGTTGTTCATTTGAAATAGAAGAAAGAGAAGAAAATCTGGATTTCACTGGAATCATCATCGTGTCAGTTAACAAGATTGTTATTGTTTGGTTCCCCAGGACGGACCGTCCAGCTGTACGACCTCCCTGTCCACTGCTGTCACGAACAGCACGAATTAAAGCCTAAACAACAGCCGCTAGTGGACAGTTCCGTGACCCGGTCCATCCAGCCGGCTTCAGGTCAAACGAGCACCATGTGGCCAATCACACTGATGGACAAAATGGATATCCAAATTTTAAAAGAGAAAAAAAAATAACAACCGCAATGTTAATGCTGGTCAGAAATGTTGGACAGTAATGTTGGACAGTAATTTTGGACAGAAATGTTGGACAGAAATGTTGGACAGAAATGTTGGACAGAAATACTGGACAGAAATGTTGGACAGAAATGTTGGACAGAAATGTTGGACAGAATTGTTGGACAGAAATGTTGGACAGAAATGTTGGACAGAAATATTGGACAGAAATGCTGGACAGAAATGTTAGACAGTAATTTTGGACAGTAATTTTGGACAGAAATGTCGGACAGAAATGTTGGACAGAAATATTGGACAGAAATGTCGGACAGAAATGTTGGACAGAAATACTGGACAGAAATGCTGGACAGAAATGTTGGACAGTAATTTTGGACAGTAATTTTGGACAGTAATTTTTGACAGTAATTTTGGACAGAAATGTTGGACAGAAATGTCGGACAGAAATATTGGACAGAAATACTGGACAGAAATGTTGGACAGAAATGTTGGACAGAAATGTTGGATAGAAAGTTTGTACAGAAATGTTGGACAGAAATGCTGGACAGAAATGTTGGACAGAAATGTTAGACAGAAATGTTTGATTGAAAGGTTGGACAGAAATGTTGGACATTAATGTTGTACAGAAATGTTGGTAGAAATGTTGGATAGAAATGCTGGACAGAAATGTTGGACAGTAATGTTTGACAGAAATGTTGGATAGAATTGTTGGACAGATATGTTGGATAGAAATGTTTTACAGAAATGTTGGATAGAAATGTTTTACAGAAATGTTGGATAGAAATGTTTGACAGAAATGTTGGATAGAATTGTTGGACAGAAATGTTTGACAGAAATGTTTTACAGAAATGTTGGATATAAAGGTTGGACAGTATTTTGATTGCGGTGACGGGGCTGCAGATTTCGATACGTTGTACTCTCAAGTTTTTTTAATAAAATGAAATATATCTCTGATTAGTGAATGACGAACACACTCACATGACCACAGATATCTGATTAGTGAATGACGAACACACTGACATGACCACAGATATCTAATTAGTGAATGATGAACACACTCACATGACCACAGATATCTGATTAGTGAATGACGAACACACTGACATGACCACAGATATCTGATTAGTGAATGACGAACACACTGACATGACCACAGATATCTGATTAGTGAATGACGAACACACTTACATGACCACAGATATCTGATTAGTGAATGACGAACACACTGACATGACCACAGATATCTGATTAGTGAATGATGAACACACTCACATGACCACAGATATCTGATTAGTGAATGACGAACACACTGACATGACCACAGATATCTGATTAGTGAATGACGAACACACTGACATGACCACAGATATCTGATTAGTGAATGACGAACACACTGACATGACCACAGATATCTGATTAGTGAATGACGAACACACTGACATGACCACAGATATCTGATTAGTGAATGACGAACACACTGACATGACCACAGATATCTGATTAGTGAATGACGAACACACTGACATGACCACAGATATCTGATTAGTGAATGACGAACACACTGACATGACCACAGATATCTGATTAGTGAATGACGAACACACTGACATGACCACAGATATCTGATTAGTGAATGACGAACACGCTGACATGACCACAGATATCTGATTAGTGAATGACGAACACACTGACATGACCACAGATATCTGATTAGTGAATAACGAACACACTGACATGACCACATATATCTGATTAGAGAATGATGAACACACTGACATGACCACAGATCTTTGTGATTTCTAATCTGAGACTCAGCTTCTCTCTGAGTCACATGCTAGTATTCGGTTGAACCCACCAGCTCTCTGAGTAACATGCTAGTATTCGGTTGAACCCACCAGCTATCAATAGATCTCCGGAGACGCCTCTGGAACCGAGCTCAGGTACTAAGACTGCGATGGTTAAAATGTGTGAAAAGGGGGCGGTGGGTGGAGGTTTACTAATTGTGTATAGCAGGACATAACCTTGAGTAGACATAGACACAGAGTCTACAATCAATGATAAAGTCGATACATGTCATACTACAATCAATTATAAAGTCGATACATGTCATACTACAATCAATGATAAAGTCGATACATGTCATACTACAATCAATTATAAAGTCGATACATGTCATACTACAATCAATGATAAAGTCGATACATGTCATACTACAATCAATGATAAAGTCGATACATGTCATACTACAATCAATGATAAAGTCGATACATGTCATACTACAATCAATTATAAAGTCGATACATGTCATACTACAATCAATGATAAAGTCGATACATGTCATACTACAATCAATTATAAAGTCGATACATGTCATACTACAATCAATGATAAAGTCGATACATGTCATACTACAATCAATTATAAAGTCGATACATGTCATACTACAATCAATGATAAAGTCGATACATGTCATACTACAATCAATGATAAAGTCGATACATGTCATACTACAATCAATGATAAAGTCGATACATGTCATACTACAATCAATGATAAAGTCGATACATGTCATACTACAATCAATGATAAAGTCGATACATGTCATACTACAATCAATGATAAAGTCGATACATGTCATACTACAATCAATGATAAAGTCGATACATGTCATACTACAATCAATGATAAAGTCGATACATGTCATACTACAATCAATGATAAAGTCGATACATGTCATACTACAATCAATTATAAAGTAGATACATGTCATACTACAATCAATTATAAAGTCGATACATGTCATACTACAATCAATGATAAAGTCGATACATGTCATACTACAATCAATGATAAAGTCGATACATGTCATACTACAATCAATTATAAAGTAGATACATGTCATACTACAATCAATTATAAAGTCGATACATGTCATACTACAATCAATGATAAAGTCGATACACGTCATACTACAATCAATGATAAAGTCGATACATGTCATACTACAATCAATGATAAAGTCGATACATGTCATACTACAATCAATGATAAAGTCGATACATGTCATACTACAATCAATGATAAAGTCGATACATGTCATACTACAATCAATTATAAAGTCGATACATGTCATACTACAATCAATTATAAAGTCGATACATGTCATACTACAATCAATGATAAAGTCGATACATGTCATACTACAATCAATTATAAAGTCGATACATGTCATACTACAATCAATTATAAAGTCGATACATGTCATACTACAATCAATGATAAAGTCGATACATGTCATACTACAATCAATGATAAAGTCGATACATGTCATACTACAATCAATGATAAAGTCGATACATGTCATACTACAATCAATGATAAAGTCGATACATGTCATACTACAATCAATGATAAAGTCGATACATCAATGATAAAGTCATACTACAATCAATGATAAAGTCGATACATGTCATACTACAATCAATGATAAAGTCGATACATGTCATACTACAATCAATGATAAAGTCGATACATGTCATACTACAATCAATGATAAAGTCGATACATGTCATACTACAATCAATGATAAAGTCGATACATGTCATACTACAATCAATTATAAAGTCGATACATGTCATACTACAATCAATTATAAAGTCGATACATGTCATACTACAATCAATGATAAAGTCGATACATGTCATACTACAATCAATTATAAAGTAGATACATGTCATACTACAATCAATGATAAAGTCGATACATGTCATACTACAATCAATTATAAAGTAGATACATGTCATACTACAATCAATTATAAAGTCGATACATGTCATACTACAATCAATGATAAAGTCGATACACGTCATACTACAATCAATGATAAAGTCGATACATGTCATACTACAATCAATGATAAAGTCGATACATGTCATACTACAATCAATGATAAAGTCGATACATGTCATACTACAATCAATGATAAAGTCGATACATGTCATACTACAATCAATTATAAAGTCGATACATGTCATACTACAATCAATTATAAAGTCGATACATGTCATACTACAATCAATGATAAAGTCGATACATGTCATACTACAATCAATTATAAAGTAGATACATGTCATACTACAATCAATTATAAAGTCGATACATGTCATACTACAATCAATGATAAAGTCGATACATGTCATACTACAATCAATGATAAAGTCGATACATGTCATACTACAATCAATGATAAAGTCGATACATGTCATACTACAATCAATGATAAAGTCGATACATGTCATACTACAATCAATGATAAAGTCGATACACGTCATACTACAATCAATGATAAAGTCGATACATGTCATACTACAATCAATGATAAAGTCGATACATGTCATACTACAATCAATGATAAAGTCGATACATGTCATACTACAATCAATGATAAAGTCGATACATGTCATACTACAATCAATGATAAAGTCGATACATGTCATACTACAATCAATGATAAAGTCGATACATGTCATACTACAATCAATTATAAAGTCGATACATGTCATACTACAATCAATTATAAAGTCGATACATGTCATACTACAATCAATGATAAAGTCGATACACGTCATACTACAATCAATGATAAAGTCGATACATGTCATACTACAATCAATGATAAAGTCGATACATGTCATACCTACAATCAATGATAAAGTCGATACATGTCATACTACAATCAATGATAAAGTCGATACATGTCATACTACAATCAATGATAAAGTCGATACATGTCATACTACAATCAATGATAAAGTCGATACATGTCATACTACAATCAATGATAAAGTCGATACATGTCATACTACAATCAATTATAAAGTCGATACATGTCATACTACAATCAATTATAAAGTCGATACATGTCATACTACAATCAATGATAAAGTCGATACATGTCATACTACAATCAATGATAAAGTAGATACATGTCATACTACAATCAATTATAAAGTCGATACATGTCATACTACAATCAATGATAAAGTCGATACATGTCATACTACAATCAATGATAAAGTCGATACATGTCATACTACAATCAATGATAAAGTCGATACATGTCATACTACAATCAATGATAAAGTCGATACATGTCATACTACAATCAATGATAAAGTCGATACATGTCATACTACAATCAATTATAAAGTCGATACATGTCATACTACAATCAATGATAAAGTCGATACATGTCATACTACAATCAATGATAAAGTCGATACATGTCATACTACAATCAATTATAAAGTAGATACATGTCATACTACAATCAATTATAAAGTCGATACATGTCATACTACAATCAATGATAAAGTCGATACATGTCATACTACAATCAATGATAAAGTCGATACATGTCATACTACAATCAATGATAAAGTCGATACATGTCATACTACAATCAATGATAAAGTCGATACATGTCATACTACAATCAATGATAAAGTCGATACACGTCATACTACAATCAATGATAAAGTCGATACATGTCATACTACAATCAATGATAAAGTCGATACATGTCATACTACAATCAATGATAAAGTCGATACATGTCATACTACAATCAATGATAAAGTCGATACATGTCATACTACAATCAATTATAAAGTCGATACATGTCATACTACAATCAATGATAAAGTCGATACATGTCATACTACAATCAATTATAAAGTCGATACATGTCATACTACAATCAATGATAAAGTCGATACATGTCATACTACAATCAATGATAAAGTCGATACATGTCATACTACAATCAATGATAAAGTCGATACACGTCATACTACAATCAATGATAAAGTCGATACATGTCATACTACAATCAATGATAAAGTCGATACATGTCATACTACAATCAATTATAAAGTCGATACATGTCATACTACAATCAATGATAAAGTCGATACATGTCATACTACAATCAATTATAAAGTCGATACATGTCATACTACAATCAATTATAAAGTCGATACATGTCATACTACAATCAATGATAAAGTCGATACATGTCATACTACAATCAATTATAAAGTAGATACATGTCATACTACAATCAATTATAAAGTAGATACATGTCATACTACAATCAATTATAAAGTCGATACATGTCATACTACAATCAATGATAAAGTCGATACATGTCATACTACAATCAATGATAAAGTCGATACATGTCATACTACAATCAATGATAAAGTCGATACATGTCATACTACAATCAATGATAAAGTCGATACATGTCATACTACAATCAATGATAAAGTCGATACATGTCATACTACAATCAATGATAAAGTCGATACATGTCATACATACAATCAATGATAAAGTCGATACATGTCATACTACAATCAATGATAAAGTCGATACATGTCATACTACAATCAATGATAAAGTCGATACATGTCATACTACAATCAATGATAAAGTCGATACATGTCATACTACAATCAATGATAAAGTCGATACATGTCATACTACAATCAATTATAAAGTCGATACATGTCATACTACAATCAATTATAAAGTCGATACATGTCATACTACAATCAATGATAAAGTCGATACATGTCATACTACAATCAATTATAAAGTAGATACATGTCATACTACAATCAATGATAAAGTCGATACATGTCATACTACAATCAATGATAAAGTCGATACATGTCATACTACAATCAATGATAAAGTCGATACATGTCATACTACAATCAATGATAAAGTCGATACATGTCATACTACAATCAATGATAAAGTCGATACATGTCATACTACAATCAATGATAAAGTCGATACATGTCATACTACAATCAATTATAAAGTCGATACATGTCATACTACAATCAATTATAAAGTCGATACATGTCATACTACAATCAATTATAAAGTCGATACATGTCATACTACAATCAATGATAAAGTCGATACATGTCATACTACAATCAATTATAAAGTAGATACATGTCATACTACAATCAATTATAAAGTCGATACATGTCATACTACAATCAATGATAAAGTCGATACATGTCATACTACAATCAATGATAAAGTCGATACATGTCATACTACAATCAATGATAAAGTCGATACATGTCATACTACAATCAATGATAAAGTCGATACATGTCATACTACAATCAATGATAAAGTCGATACATGTCATACTACAATCAATTATAAAGTCGATACATGTCATACTACAATCAATTATAAAGTCGATACATGTCATACTACAATCAATGATAAAGTCGATACATGTCATACTACAATCAATTATAAAGTAGATACATGTCATACTACAATCAATTATAAAGTCGATACATGTCATACTACAATCAATGATAAAGTCGATACATGTCATACTACAATCAATGATAAAGTCGATACATGTCATACTACAATCAATGATAAAGTCGATACATGTCATACTACAATCAATGATAAAGTCGATACATGTCATACTACAATCAATGATAAAGTCGATACACGTCATACTACAATCAATGATAAAGTCGATACACGTCATACTACAATCAATGATAAAGTCGATACATGTCATACTACAATCAATGATAAAGTCGATACATGTCATACTACAATCAATGATAAAGTCGATACATGTCATACTACAATCAATGATAAAGTCGATACATGTCATACTACAATCAATGATAAAGTCGATACATGTCATACTACAATCAATGATAAAGTCGATACATGTCATACTACAATCAATGATAAAGTCGATACATGTCATACTACAATCAATTATAAAGTCGATACATGTCATACTACAATCAATGATAAAGTCGATACATGTCATACTACAATCAATGATAAAGTCGATACATGTCATACTACAATCAATTATAAAGTAGATACATGTCATACTACAATCAATTATAAAGTCGATACATGTCATACTACAATCAATGATAAAGTCGATACATGTCATACTACAATCAATGATAAAGTCGATACATGTCATACTACAATCAATGATAAAGTCGATACATGTCATACTACAATCAATGATAAAGTCGATACATGTCATACTACAATCAATGATAAAGTCGATACATGTCATACTACAATCAATTATAAAGTCGATACATGTCATACTACAATCAATTATAAAGTCGATACATGTCATACTACAATCAATGATAAAGTCGATACATGTCATACTACAATCAATTATAAAGTAGATACATGTCATACTACAATCAATTATAAAGTCGATACATGTCATACTACAATCAATGATAAAGTCGATACATGTCATACTACAATCAATGATAAAGTCGATACATGTCATACTACAATCAATGATAAAGTCGATACATGTCATACTACAATCAATGATAAAGTCGATACACGTCATACTACAATCAATGATAAAGTCGATACACGTCATACTACAATCAATGATAAAGTCGATACATGTCATACTACAATCAATGATAAAGTCGATACATGTCATACTACAATCAATGATAAAGTCGATACATGTCATACTACAATCAATGATAAAGTCGATACATGTCATACTACAATCAATGATAAAGTCGATACATGTCATACTACAATCAATGATAAAGTCGATACATGTCATACTACAATCAATTATAAAGTCGATACATGTCATACTACAATCAATGATAAAGTCGATACATGTCATACTACAATCAATGATAAAGTCGATACATGTCATACTACAATCAATGATAAAGTCGATACATGTCTTACTACAATCAATGATAAAGTCGATACACGTCATACTACAATCAATGATAAAGTCGATACATGTCTTACTACAATCAATTATAAAGTGGATACAAGTCATACAACAATTTATTTAATCAGAATTTAAACTTATTAACTTCTTTAAACAATACCGTTAAAAGATTTAGCATAAAATATTTTAAAAATAAAGTTTTCGTTTTCCAAAATAGTATTTCATTGAGTCTGAATGAAAGTGACCATGTATATCTGACATTAAGGAAACAACAGTTTAACCTAATCGTTACTATTATTTGTATGATTTATTTATATAGTTTTCAGTGAGTATTTAGACTAGTATAAACTTACATCCGTGTATGTCCGTTGATAAATGAATCCACTGATAAGTTCGGTTAGTTGATGTGTAAGTCACTGTATTTGTAAGTGCCTGAGTTTAAGTGTAAGTCACTGTTTATGTAAGTGTCTTAGTAGATGTGTAAGTAACTGAGCGAGGAAATGAATAAGTAATTATGTGAGTGTATATGTGATTAGGTGAACAGATTTGTTGATAACAGAATATCTGAGGAAATGACAGACATATCTAATTCACTATCTATAGTTTTATCATACAACAACACTCACTAATGACTACAGTACTATTGAGTATAATATCAAATTCTGACATTTCACATCAAACTATTTCCTCTCCTCACCCTGATGTGTAATGAAATAAACAACAATAATAACAACAATTGGTCAATCTTCATGTCTTGACCTCTCTCTACATGTCCACCAATATTGAATGAAACCAAATTAAAAATGCTAATACCCGCATCCCTGTAAGACATTTCATGTCCAACGCTGTAAGGAAGAAGAAGAAAAGAATGTGAAGTCATTTGAACATGCTAATTTTTCAACGTACAGACCAGTTCATGTTCATCTGATGGAACCGACCTTCGTCCTTATTAGCAATTTTCATAATGCTCGTCGTGTGTGCGGCTGATCAGAGCCCGCTGGCAGGAGGAATTGGGTGTGGGGGGGGGGGGTAGATCATGGGGTGGGGGGTAGAGGCGGAGGTGGGCGGGGGGGGGGCGTCTAGGGAAGAAGAGAAAGTGATTGACAGCGGAAGGTTTTCAAAATAAAAATAAAAGAGACGACTATGATGTGCCTGGACATTGATTCCTTGCCCCACGTGAAAGCAGCAAATGGACAGTAAAACACACACACACTGAGCCACACAACACTCACTCACATACACACACACAAACACAGGATGAGGACGGTACAATCCCCGCCGTAGGCTTAGAAAAAAAAAAGTAAAAGGAGCATGTCTCAGGATCATGATGGCTCGCTGAGCTCCATTTTAGTGATACTCTCGGGGTGGGGGTTGGGGCTTAAAAGTTAAACTTCCGACACTGGAATAAAGATTCGAGAGGACGGTTTTTAATTGTTAATGAGACAAGGGAAATGTTGTGGATGGTGAGTGCGAGAATATCTGTAGGGGGGGAGGAGGGCTGATAGGCAGCGGATGATAACAGACAGCTTGGCAAGCCGGGCACCCATCTATACATAGAGAAAGAGGCGTTAGTCCTTGAGTCGAATAGAACTGTCGGAGTCGTTTGATTTAAAAGTGCGATTTACAGCTGGTTACACCTTTGAATAACAATACTTTCAAGGGAATAACTTTGACGGACAATATTTTCAAGGGAATAACTTTGACGGACAATATTTTCAAGGGAATAACTTTGATGGACAATATTTTCAAGGGAATAACTTTGATGGACAATATTTTCAAGGGAATAACTTTGATGGACAATATTTTCAAGGGAATAAACTTTGACGAACAATACTTTCAAGGAAATAAACTTTGACGAACAATACTTACAAGGGAATAACATTGACGAACAATACTTTCAAGAGAATAACTTCCCTTTTCGTTCCACGCTTTCTTTTCTTTTATTACCATTTCAATTAACTTCGTTCAATCCAGAAAACATTCTTTTTGAAAAAAAAAAAAATCCGTTTTTTAGAAGGCGCGTCCGATTGACTTTGTTTTTAATTTGAAGCTGCAAAAACAATATCCATTAAAATGTCAACCATGTTAGCAGATTTCCTTCAGTTTGGAATCGGTTCAAAATTCACATCATGTACCTAGTTTGCTTCTGCTGATTTTAATTGTTTTTCTTAAAAAGAAACCCAACAACCTGAGTCTGAGATTTTCTTTTTTTGTTTTCATTATTTTTAAAAGGTTTCAAAAAAATTTGCATGTAAGAAAAATACTTGCAGAGCGACATTTGGATTTGTTAATTGGTGTATAATTACGAACAATAGTCGGTGCTTTTAAAAATGGATTGGGTGGAGGGGGGAGGGGAGAAATGTGTTATTTAAGTTTGAATTTAAAAAAAAATAACAATTACTGTGTTTCAAGTTACTTTGATTAAGAATAATTGATTCATGTAAACAAAGCAAACGGTTTATTGATAAATAACCTTTCTTAGATCTTAGGAGAACCGCGATATTCATACACAGTGATGATATTTAGAATCTCTACGTATGAGCAATACTCGATGGAGCCCTTTTGGAAGGAGGGGAGGGGCTCTAAGCTGTTTGTTTGTTTTTTTTAGTTTGCCGACATATAAGATCGACTTGAAGAGACAGACAAAGTGGTGAGACATATAGAGACGTTTAATAATGGTTGTTGGGGGAGGGGGAGGGGGTGTGAGATTTTATTTTTATGCAGATGGCCGAGAGGTGTAAAAGCGATTGACTGTCGACGTGAGAGTCCCGGGTTCACCCCTCACTGAACCAGCTTTTAAATGGATACCGGACATATGTTAGGGAAGTAAAGGTTGCCGGACGTTGTGCTAGCCCAGTGGTCGACAAACTTATCAGCCAAAGAGCCAAATATGAACATTACAACAATTTAAAAAAAAATTGGTAGCCAAAGCTGTTTTTATTACACTAAATAAGTAGTACACTAAATAAGTTGTATACTAAATAAAACTAAATGCCAGAGCCGCACTTAAGGAGCCAAAGAGCCACATGCAGCTCCGGAGCCGCACTTTGCCGACCACTGTACTAGCCAAACAATGCATTCATATGTCATAATTAGAGAAACAGATGAATTCAAAAACACTTCATATACCCAAATGTCTTTTAGGCTAAGGGAACTTCACTACCCAGTCACCAGGTAACAGAGAATAATTGTATAAACAACACCATTCTAACAAAATTGCATCGGGTCCTAGCTATCTTCTCACCAAGCTCTCTGTTGTTGTCTTAGAATGAATCATAGCCTCTAACAGTTGTCTTTGAATGGGTCATAGCCTCTAACAGTTGTCTTTGAATGGACCATAGCCTCTAACAGTTGTTTTATAATGGGTCATAGCCGCTAACAGTTGTCTTAGAATGGATCATAGCCTCTAACAGTTGTCTAAGAATGGATCATAGCCTCTAACAGTTGTTTTTGAATGGATCATAGACTCTAACAGTTGTCTTTGAATGGACCATAGCCTCTAACAGTTGTCTTTGAATGGATCATAGCCTCTAACAGTTGTCTTAGAATGGGTCTTAGCCTCTAACAGTTGTTTTATAATGGGTCATAGCCTCTAACAGTTATCTTAGAATGGGTCAAAGACTCTAACAGTTGTCTAATAATGAGTCATAGCCGCTAACCGTTGTCTTAGAATGGATCATAGCCTCTAACAGTTGTCTTAGAATGGATCATAGCCTCTAACAGTTGTCATAGAATGGATCATAGCCTCTAACAGTTGTTTTATTTTCTAATCGAGTGTTCAAAATGAAAGTATCAACATTTCTGAAAGTTAAAACCGTGGCACTAAATGAAACGAAAGAAGCAGGTCGCTCTATAGAGCTGGTAACTTTTATACACAGGTCTCAGGTTCAAATCGTGAAATTTTTAATTTTTTTTTCTCATGATAATATCATAGAGTTAAATTTAAAAAATCAAGATGGATACTGGACTGGAGTGGGGTGGGTGGTAACGCATGCGCCCTTAACCTCTGCTTAACAGTCCTCGCTTATATAGTGACCACTGGTCATACTAATTTGTCAGTATAAATAGGTGGAATGCTTTTGATGTTGCTTTATGTAAAGTATACTTATCAAAATAAATGCGAAGCAAATTTAAAGATCTACATTCTCTTGTTAAATGTGAAGACTGTAAAAATACTAAATAAATAATCCTTTCTCATCTACAAAATATAGTTTTCACATCAAAAGAGAATGTTACGAATTGAAATATCTAACCTTTAACCTTCTATTCCGGAGATTAACGAACTTCTAAAAACAAAATACGAAAAATATATATATATATATATATATATATATATATATATATATATTTATATATATATATATATATATATATATATATATATATATATATATATAAACTATTATAAAACAACATTAAAAATAATGAAAAAATGTTCAAAGCAATTATGGAACAGTTTGAATTTCGACGTGCCTAGAACAGATGGAAGTCATATTTTTTTTGTCAGGATTCTGCATCGCATCAAAGCCTCAAACTGCTCGTAGTTTTACAAATTTGATTACTCATAAAACAAATTAGGTAGAGCTACATAGAGGGGGGCTTCTCTCTATCTCTGCCTCTTTTAGTCTCTCTCTCTCCCTTACTCTCTCTATCTCTCTCGTATGCTATTCCTCTCCCCCAGTGAGAGTTATCATTCTCACTTTAACAAACGGTCATTTACATAAATTTCGCTGAAACATTCCGTATGATCTGCATGGCCGACGCTCGCACCCCCCCCCCCCCCACATGCCGCAATTAACGTCCCCTAAACTTGGTCAGCTGCTTCTCTAGGGTCAACCACAGATAACAAGTCTCCAAGGAGCCATGGTTTTTGCACCCGCATCTGTCTTTGACCTTAAATTCCTCCCTCCCCCCCCACCCACCCTCCCCCCACAACTCATTGATTTCAGACTGGACTGAATCAAATACGTGTCATTTATTTCTTGGCTTTCTGAATAATTAAGGATTCTCATTTTTATTACACACTGTTTTCACTGGGACTATTTTGGTTTTTCGTTTATAGTTGTAAAACATTCAATACAGCGAAAACAGCGCTTTGTTTTAAGCCTTAAGATTATTATATACAGTTAAATATTCTTATAGATTTATTATTTAGAACATGTAGATTTCAAATCGACAAAACGAAAAAAGAAAACATAAAATTGCCATTAGAAATAAATTCATAAAAAAAAGTAACTTGTTAATTTAAAGTTTTAACGATACACAAGTGTCTCTATTAGTAACGTCTAAAACTAGAATAAAGCCGAAAATAAACTCACAAAAATCAGCACAAAAAATGTAGGAGAAAACAAGAATTCCTGAGTACTAATGAATTATTATAATGAAATTTTAAAAATTATGTTTGAATTTTAGATATAGAGCATATCTAAAACTAATGAACTATTAAGGAAATCTTTCGTTCGGAAAGTCTTTATAATTTATCTATTCCACTTTCATTTTATTAATAAAACAAAAAAAAAATTATTGGCCATTTAATAGCAGTTAAAAATAAACAACAGTGAATTCGTGAATTTGCATCAAATTTTGAACATTTTTGCAGGAAATTCATTTTTGGCTGATTTTTTTAAAATTATAATCTTGAAAAGTTATTATAATCAAATTTCTGTTGTGGTCATTGTACGCAAAGCAACAACAATTCAAATACAGAACGTAATTGATTATCAAAGATCAACGTGATGTCATGAACAAGACTTGACGTAATTGACAAACCCCGTACAATGTGATCTCTGTCTCAATGTTTTTATAAAATGTCGAGTGGTCGTTAGTTTTAAAAAATATCCAACTATTTATTTCTCAAGTATTTACAACTGAAACTGCGAACATTTCTACGTAAAACTTTGTAACTCGGTGGTAAAATGAATATAGTTTGTTTTAAAATACTATGTTATACGAATGGTCGCCAACCGGGAATTTGTGAAGTCCCTGTAAGGATGATACGTTATCTCTTAGATACAATAAACAACTAAAGGACGGTTTTTTGTAGTACCCTTCTTTCATCCACACCATAGTCGATAGTGCAATGACAATGGAGGCACCACGGGATACATGGAGGGAACTTTAACCATGACCTGAAAAATTGCATTGGTTAACAACGAGGATCGAACCAGAGACCGTCAGATCGACACGACCATCGGTCCCAGATAAAAAAATCACCCCCTCCATACTTGGGACACATTTTAAGGTTTGTTGTGCCCTTCTTTCATCCCCACCACAACCGGGAGTGTAATGGCCAGGGAGACACGGGCCCATTAGCTTCTGGTGTGATTATTAGACAATTATATATTGCAGCCATGAAGCTTGAATGCCAACGACTTCATTTACTTCCTCTTCCTGTAGTCGACTGTTGTGGGATAGATGGCCCACCGGTGCGTCCATGGCCCCTGAAGTGACAAATATATATATATATATATATATATATATATATATATATATATATATATATATATATATATATATACGCTATAACGTGCCTTGCGTCCGTGGTCATTGCATCATCGGTTATGGTAATGACGTGTGAAGGTCATCGCTATAAACACTGTCCATAAACATGGTGTCCCATCAGTGCAACAAATTTGTGGGAGTAAATTTTAACATTAATTGACCTTTACTTATTTTTAGTTGATGTTTTCTTTGAATGTGGTACATGAGTCTCCTCCCCCCCGCCCCACAGCTTGTTACCGGCACACACATCTATCACGTGACATAATATCTAGATCAGTTATATATCTTTAAAAATTGACAAGGACTTCTTGTAGTAGTAATACAACGCTTCGATCTTTTCTCGCGTTATTACTATTTGTCCAGTGGGTAGGTCTGTGGTGGCTATGCATTATTTCATTGAAAGTCGCATTCCGGGGGTTTTTTGTTTTAAAAAGAGGTAAAATACTCAACAATGCCTCACCATAGTCGATTTAATGAATTAAATTAAGACCAATAGGAGGACAGGGTTAGGCTACGCTTTTAGGCCACCTTGGTCTTCGTAAGTTTGTTTGTCGGGCCAGGTACCTGCACATAGGTGTCTGGAATGAGTTCAAAGTGAGTTTGGTATAAAGTAAAAATTCATTAAAGATCTTCATTGTAGTGAGCAAAGGTGATTCGAATTACCCAAAAACTGGCTCAATGTAGGAATGCAAAAAAAAACTCATACAATTATACATAGATGGGCAGTTTTTAAACAGATATGCAAATACACCCAGAAATGTTTCCACACTCATACAATAAACACATCACCATAAACATGACAGCGTAAACAGACACATGCACATACTGATATAAAAATGCCCACTTACTTCACACACAAACACAAACCGCCGCTTACAAAACACACACTCTCACACACTGATATACCTCTTACAACACATACACATACAGTGACATACAAATAACCGCTGACATCAAACACATACACTGATATACAAACCACCCCTTACAACACACCCACACACAAACACACTGACATGCAAACAATCGCTTACAACACACACACACACCTACTGCGATCCCAAATAATTTATTTTTGGTGAGAACAAAGACTCCCCTCCCCCCCCCACCTTAAGTCAGGTTCACGTCCCTAGGTTTAAAAACAACAAAACAGGAGCGGCTCCCATTACACATCAATTAGGCCCAGGCTGTTTATCTCGCTGCTCATTTTAAGTCCAGACATTTCTACAATAACCAGAAGCCGGGAGTCTGGAGTGGAGAGGCAGGCAACGCCTTGAATAAACAGGCTCGTCATGTCAGGCCCACTGACTGCTTTAAACAGTACTGTTGTGAGTTTATACAGCCCTGTGTAGACCAATACAGATGACTCTACGACAAAGGCGGAATCATGTAAACATGATGGGAGGGACCCAGAGAACAGTTGTTTCATGGCAGGTTTAGTGAAGTTCAGGGTCAGTGGTTTTGATCACGTGATCATCTTTAGTTAAACTAATGCGACTAGCTTTTTTTTTTGTTGTCCTGCTATTAATTTTGATAAAATAAGGAATTTATAGACAAAAGGAACTAACTTATTTTATTGAATATAATACACATTCTATATGGCCATAATATGGGCCATCCCTAATAATTATTTATTGATATGTTTTGGTCCTAATTAGTATATCTCATGAGTCACTGTTGGAGACTGTCCAGCTTTATGGTGGACTGCCGATGGAAAATCCTCGCTGTGATACAAAGAATGGTTGCGGGTCATAGAAAAAAATATTCCAACAGATATTAGTGGACCCTCATTTAACCTTTGTGGGGCCCGTGAGATGCACACCTTCTCACCAGTATAAGAAAAGAAAAATAAAGAAAATAGGTATACCTGTATGGAAGGATACAGTTGATTCAAAGTTGATTGCTTTTGAACAATATTCCTTCGTTTTTAATCTGGCCTAAATGTTTATGTAATGACGTTAAGGCATGTGTACTTTCATAATCATTTCAAAGAAAGCTCAATAAATACTTACACACATTTATTTTTTTATTTGCATAGTTAAACGATAACTCTCATTGATGTGCTGTTGTCGGGTACCCATACGCTGTGCGCTTATAAATCGCCCAGCGCTAAAACACAATTTACATCACAGTACTAACTCAATTTGTTTACTTTATCTATATACTAAATTTTAAATTCCCTCAACCGACGTGGGGGGGGGGGGGGGGAGAGAAAGCGAATAGATACATCCATAGGTGTAGCTTTAAAACTTTCAAACATTTGGTGGGGTCCATCTCCTCTCCAACTCTCCTCTACCGTTACGTTGCGCTTACAAAAAAATTAATTTCCTTCCGAAGAAACATAGGAAACATCTTTTGCCACATACAGCCTTCAGTAAATTAGACCGAACATAAATGGTGACAAAATCTGCCATATCAATACTGCTGAATGCGCAGTGATTAAGGCTAGTGTCAAATACGGGGGTGAGGGGGGGGGGTCTAGAACTATATCTATAACTGTACCTATAACTGTACCTAGAACTGTACCTAGAACTGTACCCAGAACTGCACCTAGAACTGTACCTAGAACTGTACCTAGAACTGTATCTAGAACTGTATCTAGAACTGTACCTAGAACTGTACCTAGAACTGTACCTATATCATATCAAAAACAATCTTATGAAGGAGGCAAGTGGAGGTCATTTTAAGCAGTAAAATATTCGTTACTAGCCATCCCGCGTCGTAGCATACGCCGCCATATCAATCAATATAATTACTGTAATTATCTTTTTTACTTAATATATT
This sequence comes from Bulinus truncatus, assembly GCA_021962125.1. Taxonomy (NCBI): domain Eukaryota; kingdom Metazoa; phylum Mollusca; class Gastropoda; family Planorbidae; genus Bulinus; species Bulinus truncatus. The sequence continues at coordinate 5,611,079 of JAGDYQ010000006.1, forward strand.
TCACTAAATAAAATGACAAAACGTCATATATGAAATTTAAAAAATATGGTTTTATAAAAGAAATAAAAAAAACAACGCACTTGCTGTAAATCTATACAGGCTGGTGAAACAATGCTGGACGTCTGTGACAATTCGCTCTGTATCTGCCTCAATCTCCCCCTCCCTTCCCCCAGCACACTATAGTGTTTTTTTCCGGCTTGCGAGATGTCGTCTGTGATCGTGGATTCCACAATATATAAACAGTCCTGCATGATCAGGCATGCCCCCCCCCCCTCCGTTACCGCAAGTTTAGGTAAGACGTCATTAAATTATCGAAATATTATTTTGTTCTAAGACGGGCGGACGGACTATAATTTAAACATTTCAGTTTCGGCCCACCTCCCCCCCCCCCCCGTCAAAGTTGTCTAGATCCGCCCCTGAACATGATTACGACCTAAAATACTGTTTTAAAAATTACTGGAGCTGTCTAGACATGAAATAGTATTATACAACCACCGTTGCGCTCGAATTGCTTAATATATTTGACTAAATAAAATGACAAAACGTCATATAAGAAATTAAAATAATCTGGTTTTATAAAAAAAACAACGCGCTTGCTGGTGAAACAATGCGTGTCGTTTGTGACATTCCCCCCCCCCCCAGCACAATATAGTGTTGTTGTTTTTTTGTTTCAACAACACGCTTGCTGTGACCCAGCCCTCGTCTCCCAGAAAACAATAGTGGTGTCGAATGCTTGCTGTGACTGAACCCAAGCTATTCTATAAATAGTCCTGCGCGCCGTTCTCGAAGTTGCGTTTTATATATATAGATATCTTATCGATCAAACCAAATTCAAACTGTCAAACAGTGTTTAGTCTACATTCCCTCATTAACATGTCCAGAGATCTTCGACTTAATTTTTTTGACGTAGTATAGTTTCTTTTTGAATATATTTATTAACCGGATCATTAGATTTATTTGTATAAATTGTAATCAGTATTTTTCAATAATTGTTATAACAGCATGGCTAAATGTTTGCTGTTATTTTAGTATTAATTTAATGCTGAAATGTCATGAATCATGGTATAAAGATTTAAAACATCGGTAATTTAATATTGTTACTACTAAGTTTTAAATACTATTAATTACTTTATCGTACGGAATATCAACAGATAGGCCTTTGCTCAAAATATATTTCTTACATTTAATAATTCTCACATTTTGTATTGAATCTGTAAAATATTTTTACAAACAAAAATAAACGATAAAAGAAAAGCGTTTAAACCACTAAAGTTGAATTGTTTTTCTGTGGGTGAAACGAAAATTTAAACATGGTGAAATAAAATATAAAATACAAAGTTCATTAACCTTGATCCTCGCATTATATACCCGCGGTACATTATATACCCACGGTACATTATATACCCGCGGTACATTATATACCTGCACAACATTATATACCCACGGTACATTATATACCCGCGGTACATTATATACCTGCACAACATTATATACCCGCGGTACATTATCTACCTGCACAACATCATATACCCGCGGTACATTATATACCTGCACAACATTATATACCCGCGGTACATTATATACCTGCACAACATTATATACCCGCGGTACATTATCTACCTGCACAACATTATATACCCGCGGTACATTATATACCTGCACAACATTATATACCCGCGGTACATTTTATACCCGCGGCACAGTGAACATAATCAATGGAGGTCATCTTTGTGACTTTTCTACTTTTGATTTTAAAACATTGAAACCAATTTAGCATCAGATTATATATTTCGAACTTTCATTGACATATTTGTTTATACTGTTAGTAAACTACATATTAAAAAATCTATTCTGTATTTAAGATATACTTTAACGGTAGAGAAAATATTTTTTCTACTGCATTCCGTTAAAAAAAAAAAAACCATTCCATTGTTAATGTGGTATCGTTTAGTCCAACTATCTACAGTTTTTGTCGTCCAGGGGTTTGATTCACCACTCATGCAGCACTGAATGTCTTCATGTAGAAACATTTCAAATAAACAGAAACGTATCGCTACACTTAACTTTTATCTTTCCTCTGTTGTTTAGATTTTTTCTTTTCCCCCAGCAACATTAACGCTTACAGCTAAGATCAATTTAACAAGGATGGCTTTCTTCGTGCCGTCGACTTTTAAAAAGTTTTAAATTTCTTTTTTTTTTTTCAAATGCTGCATCGCGTTTCACAACATTTCGTGAAGTAAGATTTAAAAAAAAAAAATTCCCCCCTTTCCCACAGCTCCGCACTCTTTCAAAGTAAATTTTCTGTCAGTTAAAGAGACGTTACTTGGTTAATACATCCGGGTACTCGCCTATCACAAGGTTGAGAAAAAAAGCTCAGAGTTTCCTGCCCTTGTTTTAATGCTTTGTAAATGGGCAATGCCCATAAGGCGGTCTGTGTTGTTGTTGATTGTTTTTTTTGTTGTTTTTTTTAACCCCCTCCAGTCTCATTCACAGCCCGTTGCCTCCGACACTGTTGGCCACTTTACCAGATCAATGCCGACTGTACAGAGGACGTGGTGCAACCCATCACGGAACAGGACCCATTCAGGAAACGCGTTCATTTGATGTGCGGTCGTCACGCCAAAGCGAGTTCTCCACTTTTTATTTCATCCACCCCATCGGTCCTGTTACATGAGCTCCACTGGTCAAATAGATCAAGGGTCCTCCGGTGTTTTTTTTTTCAGACTCTTATTTTCATGTTTTTTTTTTCAGACTCTTATTTTCATGTTTTTTTTTCCCCTAAAGATGTGAACCTATTCAAGGATAATTGCCAAGAAATAGCACATACATAGACATATAGATGGTAAGGCATCCCCTTGGTTGATATTTTTTTTGCCAGCCACAAAGAAAAGGGAATCTAAAATTATTTTACATTTGGGGGGTAGTCAGAGAAGGCCCCAATTTTCAAGGATTATTAAGGGCCCAATTTTTACGATCTGGTGTCTTAACAGAGCTTTTGTCAAGGGTTCCGAAATATACTCAAATTTACTTCGCCAAGGGTGCCACCAACCTTACCATTGTCTAGGGCCCCCAACCTTACCATTGTCTAGGGCCCCCATCCTTACCATTGCCTAGGGCCCCCAACCTTACCATTGCCTAGGGCCCCCAACCTAACCATTGTCTAGGGCCCCAACCTTACCATTGCCTAGGGCCACCAACATTACCATTGTCTAGGGCCCCCAACCTTACCATTGCCTAGGGCCACCAAATTTACTTTTTATAGCCCCCCCCCCATTTATTTTTTCATAGAGCTCTCAAGAACTAAAGAGTTGCTCTGCATATTTGTATAAACAGAACGTTGTTATTTCGACTAAGGGACCTTTAGCAGTTCGGACCCTAGACAGCCGGTTAGACTACCTATACATCAGAACGGTTTAGCTTTCAATGATGTAATTTTTAGAACTTATTTACATCTAAATATATATTTTATTATGATTGTTTCAAAGCTAATCTTTACATTACGGTATATTTATAATTCTACGACAGTATACAAAAGGACACCCTCCACACACACACACACACACACACACACATCTGTAGCGGTGAGTTTCAATAAAGTAGCACCGATTCAACCTCATACATTGACAACATTATTGGATTTGATGCAATTAACCGCCTCCCAGCCTACACTTAAGGTGCGATAAGAGAAGTCGTGACAAGATGCATTAAAGCCTGGACTCTCTGGTGGAGCTGATCGAATCACCCTTCATCTTCGATCTACACTACCTACGATTGAAACGAAAAGGGGGAACAAAATAAAACGATGGAAATCGAAAGATCAAAATGTAACAAGGTTTAAAACTGATTGAATTGGGAGGATAGAATTGACCATTGGTTGGCGAGACTTTGTGGTTTCTTTAGAGTTTGTTTATATGTTATGAAATGTATTTCACAAAAATGTGTTTGACTTGTTGTATGCAATGTAGTTCACTAGAGAAAATGTGTTTGGTTTGTTGGCCGCTTTATTTTTAACTAATACATTTTCTAAATCTTATGTAAGTTAGTGAATATATTTTAACTGTACGGAATAGCGTACTTTTAATTTGATCGTAAATACCTTAGAAAATCTGTTTGTATGTGTTTTTGTGTGTGCCAGTTGGTATATGTGTGTTAATTTCTGTAAATGTGTTTGTGTGTGAGTATTGATGAATGTGTGACATGATAGACACAGGTAGAAAGGATAACTTCCAAAACATGCGCAATTGTCACAGAGTTACCTGATTAATTACCCGTGAGAATTGTTCAACAACTAAGCTTTCTATCAGTCACGCATTAATGTTGAAAATGATTTTTTTTGTCCAAGGTAATCAAATTCAATTTGCGGTTTCCATTGAATCAAATGTTTTTTCTATTATTATTATTTAATCTTATTAAATTGACTGCTGCATGTATTTTAAACAACACAACCTATAATGAAAAGTGTGTATCAAAAATGAAATTAAAAATCATCATTTACTATCTTCATCAGTCTTCGTGGGGTTTTTTTGATCAAATGTTTCGGCTTACTCTTTCTATCTATTATTCTGTCTATCTGTTACTCATATCTCCATGAAGTACCATATGTCACAATACTCCTCACATTCACAGAGCAGTGAAATAGACCTGTGGGACATTCTGGGGATTCACCGCTAATGAGAGCGTCACATGTAATTAAACGTATTGTACCAAATACAGCGACACATGTAATTGAACGTATTGTACCATATACAGCGACACATGTAATTGAACGTATTGTACCATATACAGCGACACATGTAATTGAACGTATTGTACCAAATACAGCGACACATGTAATTGAACGTATTGTACCAAATACAGCTACACATGTAATTGAACGTATTGTACCATATACAGCGACACATGTAATTGAACGTATTGTACCATATACGGCGACACATGTAATTGAACGTATTGTACCATATACGGCGACACATGTAATTGAACGTATTGTACCATATACGGCGACACATGTAATTGAACGTATTGTACCATATACGGCGACACATGTAATTGAACGTATTGTACCATATACGGCGACACATGTAATTGAACGTATTGTACCATATACGGCGACACATGTAATTGAACGTATTGTACCATATACGGCGACACATGTAATTGAACGTATTGTACCAAATACAGCGACACATGTAATTGAACGTATTGTACCAAATACAGCGACACATGTAATTGAACGTATTGTACCAAATACAGCGACACATGTAATTGAACGTATTGCACCATATACAGCGACACATGTAACTGAACGTATTGTACCATATACAGCGACACATGTAATTGAACGTATTGTACCATATACAGCGACACATGTAATTAAACGTATTGTACCAGATATAGCAACACATGTAATTAAACGTATTGTACCAAATATAACCACGAAAGAAATGTGACCGACATGATTTTTATCACTTATATCCTATGAGTCACAATTAGTATCGGTCATTTTATTTTATCATTATTACCATAGCCGAGCGTGCAATATCTGTGGAGGCACCAAGGGGAAACTGGAAAATCTGATGTTTGAACCAAGAATGCTGCAAGCGGATTGGGCTGACAACCAAGAAGTGAGTCACACGAGGGACACTGTGGTAGAGCTTTTTAAATTTTGCTGGTAACAACCAACAACAGAATTAAATTTGTTGATACCTCGATTGATTTTTATTTTGTTTGAGTGTTTGTACCTAAAAGCAATGTGCTAATTCTAATTTAGTCGCGGGGAAAAAAACACCTGAACATGTCACATTGTAAGAACACACTTTGTCACATACGGGCACCTTATAGTCATCTCGGCACACGGTGACTATCATACTAACCCCGTTATTGGATTCCGTGCCCATTTCCATTTGTTATCAGCTACAATATGTATGAGACTAAAATCAATAAAAACGTTCTGTGGAGTGAATCTGTCACAAATGTTTTGTTTAAAATGTGTCTCAATAGTTTACTATTTCTGAAATAACTTGTTGGTTTGACGGGACCGGGGAAGGGGTAGGGGGGGGGGCTAAAAAAATTGGGGGATTGAAGCTGGGCTGGTAGAAGTGGTGGAAATAAAAATAGATTTTGTTTTTTTTTTAGTAAAGGAAAAAGGAAATGTCATTTAATGTAATGACATTGACATCTGTATAATTTTTTTTTAAATGTCACTATATCATTTCGTTATAACATCTGATTTCCCGCATGATGTTTGCGGCGAAGGGTATTGGCTGTGTGCACCTTTAAAAGGAATCTGTTTTTTTTACGCAGCAATACGGTACATAAGGCTGATAGATGAAACACTAGTGCGCTCTGATATGTGTGCGCTCTGTTGTAATATGTATTCGCTCTGTTGTAATAGGTGTGCGCTCGGTTGTAATAAATGTGCGTTCTGTTGTAATATGTGTGCGCTCTGTTGTAATAGGTGTGCACTCTGTTGTAATATGTATTTGCTCTGTTGTAATATGTGCGCGCGCACACGGCCATAAACGAACAATTGTTTAATATATTGTAACTACATTATTTACTGCACTGTATTATTTCACAAGACTAGTATTATCTCGTTCTGGCCTTTGCAATGTTTTCTTTCACATTTCTATATAGACTTGTTCAGCAGTATCTGTCATTTCACCCAATACTGAAGACATATTTTTGTTCAAATATACAATCAGTGGCGTCTATAATGAGGGGGTCGAGGTTGGGTGTTCATCAATGCTAGTCACTTTTTCTACATTGAATCTTGGAAACAGACCATTAAATTTTACTAAAGGTAAAAGATAAGTCGATCCGTTGCAAGATATCCACTAACAGAATTTTACGTATTTTAGTTCTATAGCCAGCCAACGTATAATGAAACCATTTAATCCGAGCTGAACAAACTCTAGACAATCCTTTCGTACATCTGTTAGTTGCTGTTTGGGGTCTCCGTGTGTAAGTATTGGGTAGACGACACACCTGTCACATGAACATCAAGGGAGCTAACCAAGACGTGTAAAAACAACGTATTTTGATAAGTTTCTATACGAATATACGTACTTGAATCTTGTAAACAGAGGCGGTGTCAGCAGTACGCAGGGCCTAGGGAGTTATCATCGGCGGATCTGTAGCGAGTGTCCTTTGCAGCTCCTGAAACAAAGATCAGTTTTGCTACCGCTAGAAAACAATAAAATAATCTGGGCCTGTGGGAGATGACCTACTTTGCCACTCACTTAGGACACTACTAGGTTATACATTTTAAGGGCAGCGTGTATTTGAATTTAAAATGAACCAAGTTGTTTGTATTTTTTTTAAAAAATAAAACATTCCAAAAAAGCTTAAAAACATCTTCGAAAAAAAAATATTGCCGGTTTTTTACTTTGCGACTGTCGACCTGAAGGTACCTGGTTCGATCTCCGGTGAGGACCAAGCAAAATGTTTCAGGTCTTGGCTTAAGTCCCCGCTATGTCTTCCATGGTGCCTCCATGGCCATTGCACTCCTGGCTGTAGTGGGGATGAAAGAAGGGCACTACAAAACCTAAAAATTGTCCCATTTAGGTGGGCGATATTTTTTTATGGGGACGGATGGTCGTGCGTTAAAGCGCGCGATTGTCGACCTGTAAGGTACCTGGTTTGATCTCCGGTGAGATCAAGGAAACTTTTCAGGTCTTGGCTAAGTCCCCGTTATATCTCCCGTGGTGCCTCCATGGCCATTGCACTATAGGCACAACACACATTCAACACACATCCAAAATACACAACACACACCCAACACTAGGGATGTGACGAAGTTCGATTTCGAATCCGACGACATTCGAACTTCGACGTTTTTTTTTGAGCAAATTCGAATCCGACGAATTTAAAAAAATATCCGTCGAATTCGAATTTGAAAGATTACCGTTTTCAGATCAAACACGGCCGTAGAAATCGTAAATAAAATTTAAAAACCTAGAGACTTTCTGTTACGTCGTCGGATGGATAGTCCTTAATGCCGATCCTTGCCACGTACAGATCGTTGTCTAGAAGTATGAGAGAGTAGATGTAGATGTTCTGGTGACAATATTTCTATTTTCACAGCTCACGATCAGTCTCCGCTAATAAGTCAACAAATACCGGTTTCTTTGCTGATAAAACAAGTTTATTATGTAGCTATGTAGACGCCAGTTCTCACACATACAGTACTTCAGCTTACGTCACACTCTTCCGCTCCTGCTCTCTAGTTCTCAGTCTCGCTCCCGTCTCTTCTCTCCTCCTCTCTCACACACAAAAACGTCCTGCTTATATACAGTACACAATTGGCTGTGACACCGGCGATTAATTAGTTGTAATTAATTCTCAATCCAACTGACTCTACACTCGGGGTAATTTATGTGATGGGTCTAGGGGTGGGGAATCTAAACAAGGAAACCTATGACACCCTCCAACTCAGTTATCCCTCGTGAGAAGATTCTGCCCCACGACTTTCGTAACGGTACCAACTTCATCCTACGTGTCACGGTCACGAACATTCTTTCCCAGGTAAATTGTCTCCGTGAGCTCTCAGTACCACCGGTGACTCACAACTAATTAACATGGGGGAGGATGGGGCGTGTTTTCACGTAAATTATTCTTCTATCTGGTCACAATGATGCACCCCCCTCCCCACGCACATTTTGTTCCTAAACCGTAAACAGTTGTGCTAAAATAACCTACATCGTAACACTTTCGAAAACCTGAAATAAAGAACACACATAAAACTAAACTCCTGGACCCTTACTCAGCTGTCCATAGATTAGACGTCGTATTTGATCATGAACGTATTTTAGATACACCCCTCACGCCAAACACTGTTTTCATCCGAGCTTTCTTGGTATACTCCCTTTTAGCCAAGTGTTGACCTAAATCCGAATCCGCATTCGAATCCGACGGATTTATATTTGCCAAATCCGAATCCGACGGATGCAGATTTTCATCAGCTCCATCACATCCCTATCCAACAAACACAACACACATCCAACACACACAACACACACTCAACACACACAACACACATTCAACACACATCCAACATACACAACACACATCCAACACACACAACACACATTCAACACACACAACACATATTCAACACACACAACACACAATCAACACACATCCAACACACACAACACACATTCAACACACACAACACACATTCAACATACACAACACACATCCAACACACACAACACACATTCAACACACACAACACATATTCAACACACACAACACACAATCAACACACATCCAACACACACAACACACATTCAACACACACAACACACATTCAACATACACAACACATATCCAACACACACAACACACATCCAACACACACAACACACATCCAACATACACAACACACATCCAACACACACAACACACATTCAACACACACAACACATATTCAACACACACAACACACATCCAACACACACAACACACATCCAACACACACAACACACATCCAACACACACAACACACATCCAACACACACAACACACATCCAACATACACAACACACATCCAACACACACAACACACATTCAACACACACAACACATATTCAACACACACAACACACAATCAACACACATCCAACACACACACCACACATCCAACACACACACCACACATCCAACACACAACACACACAACACACATCCAACACACACACCACACATCCAACACACACACCACACATCCAACACACACACCACACATCCAACACACAACACACACAACACACATTCAACAAACGTAGGATTAAAAAAAAAAACCGTGTTGACATTGTTTTCTTAACATGCCCCCCCCCCCTTCCCCCGACCCTCAACTGACTTTTAGCGCCGTTAAATAATGACGTCATCAACACCTTGCTAATGGACGGCTGTGAGAGCAATTAGCCAGGCTGTGGGGTCATTTCTTTTTGTTTTGGTTTTTTTTTTTAATTCTTATCCTCACTTGTTTTACCGGGGGGGGGGGGGGGAAGGTTGATGTTTAATTTTTGAGAAAATCAATTTTTGTTTTTAATGCGACGGGTCAAAGACAAGAGTGACAACAGGAACGAGGGGAATGTGGTGGGTGTGAAGTGGCGTCACTGTTGCAGAATGACGGGTAGGGTTGAAACAGGGAAAGTTGTGTTTGAAGCGTTAGATCCATTCATTAGGACAGACGTTTGATCAGTAATGGACAATCTTCACGGAAACCAATTTTGAAAAAAAAAATCATTTTATTTTAAAAATATGTCTATCTACTCTCTGATGGCGAATTTATTTTTATTTTTTTTGGAAAGATTTGATCCCAAACAGATCGTCTTTCTTAACAAACGGGAAATGATTTGATCCCAAACAGATCGTCTTTTTTAACAATCGGGAAATGATTTGATCCCAAACAGATCGTCTTTTTTAACAATCGGGAAATGATTTGATCCCAAACAGATCGTCTTTTTTAACATTCGGGAAATGATTTGATCCCAAACAGATCGTCTTTCTTAACAATCGGGAAATGATTTGATCCCAAACAGATCGTCTTTTTTAACAATCGGGAAATGATTTGATCCCAAACAGATCGTCTTTCTTAACAATCGGGAAATGATTTGATCCCAAACAGATCGTCTTTTTTAACAATCGGGAAATGATTTGATCCCAAACAAATCGTCTTTTTTAACATTCGGGAAATGATTTGATCCAAAGCAAATCATTTATTTTAATGTTGAAGAATTGTTAAAGAAAATTAATATAGAACTAACATTCAAATGTATTATGAAATATGTAGTTACTTGTTAGTGCACTTTGTAAACTAATCCCAATCTAATTGACTGTTGCAACAACAGGTCGTTTTATTTGAATGACCCCCGACTCAAACATTAAACGTTAATCCATGGATTGTGTTCATTGATCAGCATGTTAAGTCAACTAATCTAGAACTAAAACGAAAATTGTGTTTGTGTTTTATTGCCAGTGATCTCACCTACTGATTCACCTGAAACAAGAACGTTTCGACCTGGGTCGTTTTGACCAGGACCGCTTCAACAGCAGACGCTTCAATAACAGGCGCTTCAACAGCAGACACTCCAACAACAGACAATTCAACAACAGACAATTCAACAACAGACGATTCAACATCAGACGCTTCAACAACAGACAATTCAACAACAGACAATTCAACAACAGACAATTCAACAACAAACAATTCAACAACAGACAATTCAACAACACACAATTCAACAACAGACAATTCAACAACAGACAATTCAACAACAGACAATTCAACAACAGACAATTCAACAACAGACAATTCAACAACAGATGATTCAACAACAGACAATTCAACAACAGACAATTCAACAACAGACAATTCAACAACAGATGATTCAACAACAGACAATTCAACAACAAACAATTCAACAACAGACAATTCAACAACACACAATTCAACAACAGACAATTCAATAACAGACAATTCAACAACAGACAATTCAACAACACACAATTCAACAACAGACAATTCAACAACAGATGATTCAACAACAGACAATTCAACAACAGACAATTCAACAACAGACAATTCAACAACAGATGATTCAACAACAGACAATTCAACAACAGACAATTCAACAACATACATTTCAACAACAGACGATTCAACAACAGATAATTCAACAACAGACACTTCAACAACAGACACTCCAACAACAGACTCTTCAACAATGGAATACACAACGAAAGACTTTTCAGAAATCGACGTTTCGACCTATTCAAATAGTGAGACGGATGGTCGTTTAGCAAAGCGCTCGTCTGTCGACCTAGGGATACCTGGTCTTATCTCCGGTAATGATATTTCTGGTCTTAGTAAATTGACATTGTCAGGTATAATTATTGATATAATCATCCGAAGTTCAACTGATACGTGGTTCCAAAACATCATAGTTCGAATGTCCGTTGGTCGAAATGTCCATGATCTGCGGATAAAAACGTCGTAGTAATAATGTCGTGTCAACACCAATAAAATTGACTAGAAAAATATAATAACCAATTATTTTGGGGTCAAAAGCTGAACATTACATCCAGTCAGACAAAAAATAACGAATAAAAATAAATTGAATGTTTATAAAATATATAGAGAATGTCAGCATGGGCTTAATCCAAAGAATGATTTAATTTTTTAGTTGCAGACGTGCAGAGTTAAGGTCAATTATAGCAGATGAAAACAAAAGGCTAGAAAATTTAATTTCGTTGAAAAGCTTCCTTGGCACCTGATACTTTCAACTCAATAATACATGACGTTAGATAGGTCAATAGAACGGTTGTTTGTCTTAATTGTCCATTGGTTGGCCTTATCGTCTACAAACAAATGTTGACTATATCAATGTTAATTGGAGATAGATAGATAGATAGATAGATAGATAGATAGATAGATAGATAGATAGATAGATAGATAGATAGATAGATAGACAGACAGACAGACAGACAGACAGACAGACAGACAGACAGATAGATAGATCGATAGATAGATAGATAGATAGATAGATAGATAGATAGATAGATAGATAGATAGATAGATAGATAGATAGATAGATAGATAGATAGATAGATAGATAGATAGATAGATAGATAGATAGATAGATAGATAGATAGATAGATAGATAGATAGACTAAGACATTCAGGGGATATATAGTTAGATGAATAGATAGTTTGGTATGCATGCATAGATAGATACACACATAGACAGACATGAAGATCACGCATAAAACAGCCTGTACTTCACGTTGATAGTGACTGGGAGCCTGGTACAAGGACCAGATTAACTTCTAATCGATAATTAGACTTTTAGTGAAATGAATAGGGAAAAGCCCGGATATAGATTGTCACCTGATTCGTCACAGGCACGCTCTAGGAGAATCCTTTCCGGAAGTAGCTTATTGACATGACCGCTCAAACATTTACCCAAACATAGCAAGTCAAAGGGAAAGCTGCTAGGTGCAGAAGGGAAACACCGAACAAGATAACAAGGGGGAATAACTTATTTGTTGTATTTGATTTTCTCCCTTTTTCTTTCTTTATCTGGCAATGTTTGAAACGGACTAACTTAACTGGTCACTAAGTCCAGGTTTAATTTGCCAGATGACCCCTGGGCAGTCCTCAATGAACCACCTCATTAGTCTGGTTCAGGAGGAGATAATGTGATTAAAAGGGAGTGAAGCGGGACAACTTCAGCGATTCATCAACACAAAACTTGTTCTGTTTCCCAGCAAGTGGATCTCCAAGTTTTCATATAAAAAGACTTTAAGAACAAAATAATCCGCCAAATATCACTCACTCGCTGCTTGTACTGCTCCATTAAAGCATGTCATGCATAACACTTATCAGTACGTTGTTTATCAATGACTACAGTTTTCCCTGTATGACACTTATCAGTACGTTGTTTATCAATGACTACAGTTATCCCTGTATGACACCCATCATTACGGTGTTTATTAATGAGTACTAGCTGTATCCTGCAAAACCTTTGCATAGAGTTATATCCCCTTAGGCTTGATCGGTAGTCTAGGCTATTTTTGGTTTCGGGCAAATCCGATTTTTTCATGGTTGTATTTTAAACTGGAAAACTGTTGTATTAATTCTTTACTTTCGATTTAACGCAGAATTCAAAATCGCTATTATTTTATTAGATAGTTATCCCATTTTAAAATAACATGCTCAGGGGCAAACTTTTTAAAATTGTTGGCCACAATGAATTCATAAATTTAAAACAAGTGCAGAAATAGGGCATATGATGTAAACTGTATGGATATGTATTTATATGAGCGAATACAAAATTAAATGTACTTAAGATTGAATGCTGGAACAAACAATTGGGCCATATTTAGCCCGCGGGCATTAGTTTGCTCATGTTCAACCTAGTTTAAACCATCTGGTCTAGTTCAAAGTTACCTTCTGCTAGAAAAAATTCCATTTTTTTTTAAATACTTAAGCTATTCACAGTCCATATAAAAAAAAAGAACTTGTGAAGTGACGATAGATTTAGTCCAGTAGATTCATGCTACCAAAAACACACAAACACAAACATTTATTTACCCTATGTCGCAAACTGTTCAGAGGCGTAGCGAGGGGGTGGAAAGGCAACTTGCGCCCGGGGCATTTTACCTTTTTAATACCTTTTTAGCGCCCCCCATTCGAAAACCATATAATATTATATGTAAAATATACCATTTGGCGCCCCTGAACCTCGGCGCCCTGGGACATATGTACCCCCCGCCCCCTAGCTACGCCTCTGTTTAAAATTGACTACAAACAGAGTGCCAAGAATCATCTGAGTGTCTTGAAGAATTTATTCCATTTATTACCCGTGTGTAAATGTTCAAATAAAAACTAAACGTGAGTCAACAATAGATGGAACATCATTACGTCACGCCAGTCGACGGTGCACCCAAACATTCTATTTTGAAATATTTTTTTAATACAATTTGTTGTTTACTTTTTGAAAATTCTGACATTTGTTGATTTATATTGTACTTGCTATAATTAGGTTGTGATCTTTGTTGTGGCTGAATTCAGTTTTATTTATATTATTGTTTGCGCTGCAGATGATCTTTGTTTTTCGGCTGTTGTTACTGGTCTTACTAGGGGACGGATGGTCGTGCGGTAATGCGCTCGACTGTCGACCTGTAGATACCTGGTTCAATCTCCGGTGAGGACCAAGGGTCAAGTTCTCGATATATCTCCCGTGGTGCCTCCATGGCAATTGCACTATCGGCTATGGTGGAGATGAAAGAATGCACCATAAAAACCGTTCCATTAGTGGTTTATAGGATCTAAGAGATTTCATCTCATCCTAACAGGGAAATCACACACACACTGCTCTTACTGTCTGATGTATTGTTATTGCGGTCATGTTTTTCTTATCGTTGTGACTCTATTCATTATTTTTGTACGCCTACAATTTTTTTTTGTTCCATTGACCTTTATTGTTGAGGTGTTTCTTATTTGGTTCTACTTGAGGTTATTGTGGGTCCTAGTCCTATGTATTGTCGTTGCAGTCATTTTCATTACTGATGGTTGTCGCTGCCCTCATTAATATTGCCCTGTTTATTGTCGCTGCAGTAGTTTTCGATGACGTTACTATTTTTTTTATCATTTTGAAACTATCATCATTGTTATTTATTTCACGGTGTAGTGTGAGGATTTGGTTATAATAGTTAGTTTTGTTTTTTAATTTGTTGTTAATTTATCTTCTTTGTTGTTGTGATGATTATGTTGGTTGTTGTTTTACATTTTTAGCTCTGCCACACCAGCTGTGCCTATTGATGTGGTTGAATGATGTCATATTGATTGCCTTGCCACACCAGCTGTACCTATTGATGTGGTTGAATGATGTCATATTGATTGCCTTGCCACACCAGCTGTGCCTATTGATGTGGTTGAATGATGTCATATTGATTGCCTTGCCACACCAGCTGTGCCTATTGATGTGGTTGAATGATGTCATATTGATTGCCTTGCCACATCAGCTGTGCCTATTTATGTGATTGCATGATGTCATTTTGATTGTTTCGCCATACTAGCTGTGCTGCATTTATGAATATTATTTATTTACTGCTGCTTTTGAATCGCCGAGATATATATATATATATCATTTTCATGTTCTCCCAGCAATAAATAGACAACATTACGTCTTGACATCCATCTTGATCGTCTACACTATAGTCTACATCGCACTGATGATTGCAGTCTCCTCTTTCAGATTATGTCATCCCGTTATCATCGCAATATGTCTTGTATGTCTGGTGAAAGACAGACAACCTGATCATTTTAAATTTTCCTCTAACCAATAAACCAATAAAATAGTTCCTTTTCACGTCTGCACAAACTGGTCATCATCACCGTTCACCGCCCAATCTGTTTTCGATTTTGTAAGGCAGCGCAGGACCACTGCAGCGTACATGTGATATTACATGCATACAGAAGTTTATCTATATATGTCCATGTATGTGTTTAAGTATGTGAGTGTGTGTGTGTGTGTGCGTGTGCAGGGCCGGCATTAGAAATAGGGAGGAGCGATATTTGAACAGATTCAGTTGAATCATAGTTAAAAAAATATGTTTATAACAGCTTAAAAAAAATCGATGTTTGTTTGCGCATGTAAGGGAGTCCCTTATCCCCAGGGCCCAACTGAGAAACTCTATCTAATGTCGGTCAGTCAGCCTTTTATGTATGGGGTGGTCTATTCTAGTGTAACCCCAATTTGATGTCCGCCACTGAAGACTAAAACTCCACAACGACGAGATATTACAGCAATCAATCAGAGCCCATCCGGCTGCATTACATGGTTCAACAAATCTTCATGAAATTCAACACCAACCTCCGCTGCTCCATTTCCTCGCATGGTCGATTCCTCCCCCCCCCCCTTCCCTCCTTCTACCCTCTTCATTTTCCATCTCAGAGTCCACTCTCCGTCTACGGTGATTCGATTAACATTTTTCTAATTACAGATTTCAATGGACGTTTAAAATCTGCTGCGCCCAATGAAATTACATAAAGGAAATCACGTGACACTTCTATCTCCCCTGCGCCATCTTTTCAATTTCTCTTTTTTTCTTCATCATTCCTTGAATTTGGCATTGGTAATCCCCCATATTTAGTTTCTTCAGCGCACTACGCATGCGTGAATAGCAGCACACTCTCACAGCCGTCCACGGGGCTAGTTGTCTCCCTTGGGTCTGGCCCTGACATGTTGAAAAGTTTGTATTGTGGAAGACAGTTAATGCCGAGAAATGATCCCTGAGATTTATTTAAATTTGTAAATGTGTGTGTGTGTATGTGTGTGTTTGTGTGTTGTCAGAGGGGTATGAACAAAAATGTGCTGTTAAACTAGGCATTCATCTTGTCTGACCCTGGTGTTTTATATATACTCAGACCTGAAGACAATTTGACAAATTAATTGCAAAAGTGACTAATTATGATGCACTTTATATATTTCAGCTATTTAAAAATTGGATGCTGGTTAATAGGCCACATTTATTCCAGTTGAGGTACCGCTTCACTATAATAGCTTCGAAATTAACACAGTTAATTGCATGGGCGTCATTTCGAATGGGGGGGGGGTGGAGGCAAGTTTTGCGAACCCCCGCATCCATTTCGGGCTGTTTTGTTTTTGGTTTTTTTACTGTTTTGATTCACACAAATGCAAAAAATGCAAAATAAAATAAATTTTGGTTATTTATTTTCAGTTTAAACTCTCCTTTGGGTTTTGGCGGATTCTGACTCAATGTCGGCGGTTTCCCTTTTCGACACTTTTGAAAAGAAAATCTCACTTCCAGAGGAAAAAGACAAAAAATACTTAACGTAAACAACATAACTATTTTATCACTTTTTATTCTTGTTATCTAATTCACATCAAACAACTTTATGTATAATATATATATATATATATATATATTTATATATATATATATATATATATATATATATATATATATATGTAAAACATCACATTGATTTTCGTACGTTTTCAGTTGTTTTTAAATGCAATCATTTAGAGAATTAAAATTTGTTTCACAAGATTTTGATAAAATTTCCATATACTAGGTTAAACACTTAGAAATGTTCGTCCTTTTCTTTTTTTTATGTTAAATCCTAAATTAGTATAAAATAGACTCTTGATTTTCTGTCACAATGGGACAGAATAGAATGCCGGATACCGTCGAAACTGGATAGGTTGGAGCATTATTATGTATGGTTTTTCCCATCTATACCAAAGATTTGAAATGCTAACCTGATAGTCCTTTGTTAACTTTATATTGATAACCAGATAGTCCTTTATTAACTTTATATTGATAACCTGATAGTTCTTTGTTTACTTTATATTGATAACCAGATAGTCCTTTGTTAACTTTATGTCTCTTTCTAATCTTGAGCAACAAGCTTTATATTGTAGACCCTAGAGGCAGCGTAGGATAGGGAATGCGGACGCGGAGTATTTTGGGGAACACAGGGGCGGCCTATGTTATGGAACATAATGGCGACGTATGTAAGGGAACACAATGGCAGCGTATGTTAGTGAACACTGAGAGCGAAAAATAATAAGGACTCAGGGGCGTATTATGTTCGGGAAACAGGAGCGGCGTATGTTAGAAAACACTGAGAAAGAGGAAATTTAAAGTCACAGAAGAGTATAATGATCGAGATACAGGAGCGACATATATCAGGTAACACAGTGGCGAAAAATGTTAAGGAACACAGTTTCGACGTCGCCATCGACTATTTCTATCTTGTAGTGATTTGAAAAAAAGAAGGGGGGTGGGGTGGGGGGGAGTTCAATTTCGGAGTGTTGAGTATGAATATGAGAGCACTACAATATGAGAGCACTACAATATGAGAGCACTACAATATGAGAGCACTACAATATGAGAGCACTACAATATGAGAGCACTACAATATGAGAGCACTACAATATGAGAGCACTACAATATGAGAGCACTACAATATGAGAGCACTACAATATGAGAGCACTACAATATGAGAGCACTACAATATGAGAGCACTACAATATGAGAGCACTACAATATGAGAGCACTACAATATGAGAGCACTACAATATGAGAGCACTACAATATGAGAGCACTACAATATGAGAGCGCTACAATATGAAAGCACTACAATATGAGAGCACTACAATATGAGAGCGCTACAATATGAGAGCACTACAATATGAGAGCGCTACAATATGAAAGCACTACAATATGAAAGCACTACAATATGAAAGCACTACAATATGAGAGCACTACAATATGAGAGCGCTACAATATGAAAGCACTACAATATGAAAGCACTACAATATGAAAGCACTACAATATGAAAGCACTACAATATGAGAGCACTACAATATGAAAGCACTACAATATGAAAGCACTACAATATGAAAGCACCACAATATGAAAGCACCACAATATGAAAGCACCACAATATGAAAGCACTACAATATGAAAGCACTACAATATGAAAGTACTACAATATGAAAGTACTACAATATGAAAGCACTACAATATGAAAGTACTACAATATGAGAGCACTACAATATGAGAGCACTACAATAAGAAAGCACTACAATATGAAAGTACTACAATATGAAAGTACTACAATATGTACCAACCTTATCAAAAATCGGTGGAGTTTAAACATATTTTGTTTTTAGATACAATTGCACATTAAATAACTGAATCCATATTAACTTAAGCTATTTTGTTTTTGGTAACTGCCATTCTATCTCAAATCTCATTTGAAATTGTACAGTTTTGAGCTACTAATTAATAAATCGCTTCATTATGTTATAATTTGTATAAGCTATGAGCTACTAATTAGTACATCGCTTCATTATGTTATATAAATAGCTTGTATAGACTATGAGCTACTAATTAATAAATCGCTTCATTATATTATAATTTGTATAAGCTATGAGCTACTAATTAGTACATCGCTTCATTATGTTATATAAATAGCTTGTATAGACTATGAGCTACTAATTAATAAATCGCTTCATTATGTTATAATTTGTATAAGCTATGAGCTACTAATTAGTACATCGCTTCATTATGTTATATAAATAGCTTGTATAGACTATGAGCTACTAATTAATAAATCGCTTCATTATATTATAATTTGTATAAGCTATGAGCTACTAATTAGTACATCGCTTCATCATATTGTATATATATGTATAAACTACGAGATACTAAGTCGTTATCGAACTCTTAGAATTTTCTCCCATACACCATCGATACGATCTTCTAGTCTCACTGTGCACTTGGAGGTCAATTAACTTTAAATACAGGGGCGATGATTAATTGTTGGTCCAAGTGGGTAACTGAGGGCACTATTTAACGAAATGTCGTGGCGAGGAGGGTTTGGAACAGAGGCGGTATGGGGTTATGGGGGGGGGGGGGAGAAATACCGGACATGGAGTCAGAGATGGATATTGAGTCGGGGTCTTCTGTGCTTCATCGAGATAGAGAAAGAGAGGGAGAGAGAAAGAGGGAGAGAGATGAGAGTAGTTTACCCTCATTAACTTATTAAATAAAAAAGTCCAATTTGGCCAGTTCAATTTGACCAGTCCAGTTTGACCAGTTCAATGTACCGATGCCAGCCTACAGAGTATTGCAATACAGACACTGGCAGCATATGTTACATTTCAGAGATTGTCATCATTCTGTTTAACCAAAACCTGTTTATTTCATAACAACAATGATAATCAACTTCAGGCTCGCTGTAATTCACTATTAGTTTCGTTTCTAGTTGGCCGAAAGCTCGTAAAGTGGATGGTTTATGAAAGCGAACTTTGTTAATTTTGAAATATTTTTATCTGTTTGTAATATATATGCAAATGTATTTATGTTTTATTTTTTTTTCAAATATGTATTATTTATTGCTTTTGGGAAAAAAATGTACTATTGATTTAAAAGTTGAACAGTTCAAAAGTTTTTTTTTTTTGTATATTTTGACCTGGGGTCAACCTGTTTCTCAACGGTTATAACGTTAATCAAAAATATATAACGTTTTTTTTAATGTGTATACATCGTCATAGGCATGGGCGTCGCTAGGAATTTTTCCAGGGGGGAGGGGCAAAAATTTTCCAGGGGGGGGGGGCAAATAACAACTTTATGATATTTTTTTTAAAATGTATTGCGGGGTGAGCAAATGCCCCCCTTGCCCCCCCCCATGAATACGCCCATGGTCATAGGATAAACTGACGTGATAGATAAAAAAAATATTTTCTTGATTGTCACAGTTACATCAATAAACAGACGCATATTTTTTTTATTTCTGACAATGGTGTTTTTTTTTTCCTATTCACTCAATAATTGGTCATGTTTTGTTTCACTTGAGATTCATGAATTAATTAACAATATCATAGTTTACAGAAGAAATCAAAATAATAATTTTTATTTTACATTAGTTTATGTTAACATTGAAAGCAAATATTATTAAAGGTATTAATAAATGCATACAAAAGCAGTGACCATGTAGTTAAAAATGTCAAGTTTAGTCTATAACTAAAATAGATTAATTCGACAGATAAACAGATATAAAAACAATCAGACATTCAGCCAGATAAATAGATTGAAAAACAGTTACACATTCAGACAGATAACAGACTGAAAACAGTCAGACGTGTAGACTGTAGACAGATAAACAGACTGAAAAACAGTCAGACGTGTAGACAGATAAACAGACTGAAAAACAGTCAGACAGACAGACAGACTGATCATCCAGTTAAATTGGAATGCTGGGTGACTGATTTGCACCCATTCGGTCAGATTCTCCATGTTCCGCCTTTGAGTTGGCAAAAAAAAAAAATTTGCGACGTCCACATGGTCAATGAGTCTTGAAATCCCATACTTGCGTCGAATTAGAAGCAGGAGATCCGGGTCTTGAAGTGACCATCGGTCAGAACCTGATTCAATTAAGTGCGTCCCCAGTGCTCGTGGTGGTAGTGAGAGGGGGGACGGGGGGAAGAGGACAGAAAGGAAAAATGGGGTGGGCGGGGGGTGGGTGTAGTGAAAGATGGATGGAGAATGAGGACAGAAGTGTTAATGAAAAGGAGAAAAGGGGTGGTGTGGGGGGGAAGGGGGAGGGGTGGTTGAAAGAAGTTTACTTGACTGCGTTTTGTTGGTGGGAATGTTGTACAGCATTGCCTAATGATTGTCAAGGAAAACGTTGTTGAATTTTATAAGCTTTTAACCAGTGTCACATTCAGTGATTGGGTTTGTGGGTGTGTCTTGTGAACTCAAGATTAGAGCCAGGAATGCCCTTTGTTGACCCCCCCCCCGTGTTTGTGCTGCTAATACCACATTCATCGCATTTATGATACCGCTTAACAGTAAAATCTTGGAAAATGTAAATAGCGACATACAGGGGCGTCATTTCGATGAGTGGGAGGGGGCAAGTTTGGCGAATTGGCGGGCCCCCGCCTCAATTTTGGTAACCTTTTTTTGTTTTTTCATTTTCACTTTTTTATTTCAAAGAAATACAAATAATAATCGAATAACAGTTTCGTGTCTTAGCAAAAATTTCATTTAGTTTATATATTGTGTCAGTCTTTGTAATGGTTCAGTATAGCTTTAATATCATAATTAACGATATCATCACACACATGTATGGTAAGAGTATTTGGGATAGCATAGCTTCAAATTTGATAAGAATTTCTACATGTGAAGAATGTTTACTGATAACTTGCTTAAACAGATGTCTATTTTTATCAAATTCTTGGTGCCTTCACAGATCACTAAATTCTTCAAAGAGAAGAACTGTTCAAGATGTGCATACGTTCAAGATGTGCAATGTATACGTTCAAGATGTGCAATGTATACGTTCAAGATTGTAAAGTATACGTTCAAGATGTGCAATGTATACGTTCAAGATGTGCAATGTATACGTTCAAGATTGTAAAGTATACGTTCAAGATGTGCAATGTATACGTTCAAGATGTGCAATGTATACGTTCAAGATTGTAAAGTATACGTTCAAGATGTGCAATGTATACGTTCAAGAAGTGTAAAGTATATGTTCAAGATGTCTAGTGTTCACATTCAAGATGTGCAATGTATACTCTATGTCAAACCATTACAGGATGTTCAATTTTAAAAGTGGTTTTTTTTTTCTAATTAATTTCACTTTTGAAAACTATTCACAAAATCCCATGGGCCACTTGCTCCATTTTTCTTTTTATTGTTACAAGGCCATCGGTCGTGACCTAAAAGGTTTTTCGGGAATTTCCATTGACTACTTAAACAAACATCCGGCACGTGACTGGGCAGTCGTCTGGGTGTGTTACAGGGGGGCAGCCGATGTAACAATTTAACAATGGACCAAGAAACACTTCTGAAAAACTAAAAGTCAAAACAAGGAAAAAAAAAAGGGGGGGGGGCGCGAATCAAAACGTGACAAAGTTTGGTCTGTTGTTGAAATGGTGCTGGATTGATGTAATGACTTTAACGAACTAAACAAGTTGTTTCATTGGTTGGCTTTTTCTGGACATTGTGACTAAAATTGTGAACGGACTGTCAGGTGGTGATGGCGTTTGTTAATCAAATTTAGTAACGGAAAGAAACGATTTTAATAGGAATACATTTGCAGCATTGGAGTTTGGAAGCAATCATTAAAACTATTTTTAGATTTTAAATTGTAAAAAAAACATTTCTTTAAATAGATATTGTGTTATATATATATATATATATATATATATATATATATATATATGTGTGTGTGTGTGTGTGTATATGTGTGTATATATATAGATGTGTGTGTGTGTGTATAAAGAGAGAGATTGTGGTTGAATGTGTTTGCGTGCCTGCTAAACAGTGTGTGTGTGTGTGTGTATGTTTGTATGAGTATGTGTCTGTCATTACCAAAGTCCTGTGGCCATGTTGGGACGAAATATTTCAAAACAAATAGTACGGGCATAATCATCTATTATCCCTAAATCAAGTTATTTGATAAAAATAATGTCTGACATCGGCTGGCCAGTGTGAACATTGATGGGTGCAAAATATTATAAGGATACCCAAGAAAAACAATTAAACAGTTTAAATTGTCAATAAGTATCAGAAGAACTACAAATGTCAACTAAATTTGTTCAAATTTAATAAAAGATGTCGGCAACGCTCAGTGTCTAATCTGTCTGCAGTAAATTTATCTTTGATTTAATGTTCAAAAAGTTCGTAACTGATGTTGTCTCTTTCACACGATACTTTCCCCCATTGTCACTTCGACATTGGCCGGTCTCAGTCATAACTCCAGTCGACATTGGCCGGTCTCAGTCATAACACCAGTCGACATTGGCCGGTCTCAGTCATATAACACCAGTCGATATTGGCCGGTCTCAGTCATAACACCAGTCGACATTGACCGGACTCAGTCATAACACCAGTCGACATTGGACGTTCTCAGTCATAACACCAGTCGACATTGGCCGGTCTCAGTCATAACACCAGTCGACATTGGCCGGTCTAAGTCATAACACCAGTCGACATTGGCCGGTCTCAGTCATAACACCAGTCGACATTGGCCGGCCTCAGTCATATAACACCAGTCGACATTGGCCGGTCTCAGTCATATACCAGTCGACATTGGCCGGTCTCAGTCATAACACCAGTCGACATTGGCCGGTCTCAGTCATAACACCAGTCGACATTGGCCGGTCTCAGTCATAACACCAGTTGACATTGGCCGGTCTCAGTCATAACACCAGTCGACATTGGTCGTTCTCAGCCATAACACCAGTCGACATTGGCCGGTCTCAGTCATAACACCAGTCGACATTGGCCGGTCTCAGTCATAACACCAGTTGACATGTGTTCAGGTTACACCCTCCCCATTGCGGTTGATCATTGTCCCCCCCCCCCACAGGTAAAACCATCTGACCCCGCCGCACCCCCTTCGCCCCTACCTACATTTCGTAAAGGTAAACAAATATTTTACTTTATTTTGTAAGCCGCTACCAGCTCATAGTTTTTTGCCGTACACATCATCGTGCCTAAATGATTTCAATCTAAAGAACTACTAAATAAACAAAAACTAAATGATGAAATGTACTTTTATCTCCGCAAAGTACAGATGAACCCCCCACCCCCCCCCAGCACAAGACTACAATGGTTATTGTGAGTTTATTTTAAATCTCCCCCACACACTAACGCCACTTTAAAATTTCCTCAGGTCTTCCTCGTGCGTGAAACATGTAGCCTCCGACAAAATACTTTTTTCCTTCATCGAAACTACAGCTTTACCATCACAGGAGACTTTATTCCCCAATCACCGCTTTGATGTCTGGATTTTTTTTTCCACCCACGTACTGGAAGCGGAAATAAACTTCTCAAGACCTGATGAATGAATAAGGAAACGCGATGATTACAAGAAATATTTCTTCTTTCTTGTTATTTAACATCTTATTGAGGATTACGAGAAGAAAAAAACATTTCAGTTTTGATTAAATACAAAAACAGAAGTACGCAGAGAATAAACATCAGTGACCATATTTAATAAATACATTTGTAATATGTAATAATGTAATACACACAGGCCGGACTGTAAGGGGGGGGGGGGGTTGCAGTTGGTATATTTCTACCAATCCCGGCGGAACCCAAATGACCAAAGAAGCCTATGGTGTCCCATTTTTTTTTTTGTTATTTAAAAAATACTTCAAATCCTCAATACACCGATGGCGATGGAGGCGTCTCGAAGGACATAGATTATTGGCCACGCCAGGACTCGGAATCTGCGTATCTTCGAAAGGAAACTAAAGCGCCATCTAGTCACAATCACGTCAAAAACCTCAAAAATTTTTTCTAAGATAATTATATGCACCGAACCTAAAGGTCAGCTGTTTAATTCCCTTGATGGTGAAAATGTATTTTCATAATTTAAATAGAATTGTGTAGAAGAAGTATTATAAATTATAATCACTTGTTAAAAATCAAACACGATTAGAGTCATTATAATGTGAAGTGGCAAACAGCCAACATTATGCTGTAACATGACAAACAGCCAACAGTATACTGTAACGTTACAAACAGCGAACATTATACTGTGACGTGACAAAAAGCGATAATTGTACTTTGACGTGACAAACAGCCAACATTTTACTGTGACGTGACAAACAGCCAACATTATACTGTGACGTGACAAACAGCCAACATTATACTGTGACGTGACAAGCAGCCAACATTTTACTGTGACGTGACAAACAGCCAACATTATACTGTGACGTGACAAACAGCCAACATTATACTGTGACGTGACAAACAGCCAACATTATACTGTGACGTGACAAACAGCCCACAAACCAAAAACCACCTAATAAAACAATGGCCAACTTAGATCTGAAGATCAGTGAAAAGTGCCAACACCATGGGCGGCCCATACATGTGGTCAACGAGACCCCCCAGTTCGTTTGTTGTTGTTTTAATTTAGTACAAAATACTTTAAAGAGACGCACCATAGTCATTTGAACAAAATCTTGTGAATTAAAGTAAGTACAATAGAACTGAACGGGGTCAGAGTGAGCCGCTTTGAAACTCTTCCACGAGCCACATTCAATCAACCCTGATAGGTAAAAATGTGACCCATTAAACAAATCCACGAGCTGTCTCCCTCCGTATAGACATCCCACCGTGCCAATAACCCAGGAAGTATTGAACAGTCGTACTGATTGATTTATTGATTTACTCAATCAGTCTGTGGACAAAAAAAATATATTAATGTCACCTTGACCCCGACTTGTTGTCAACAACCATCTTATACATTCATTACGTTGATTGTTTAGATTTTTAGATGCAATGAATATATATATATATATATATATATATATATATATATATATATATATATTTGTAAATAGTTTAACTAGTTATTTAGACTGACATTGGTTAGTCTTAATCAGTGCTTTTTTTTTTTGCGCCGGTACTCACCGGTACTGCGTACCGGCACCTTTTTCAATGTGGGGGGAAAAATTATTACTTTTATTGTATTTTAACGTTTATTATTAATTTATTATATTATTAATTTGTTACAACTGAATTATTTTAAAATTGCGCGCAATAAGAATTAAAATAGGTGCGAACTGGTAGTTAAAAGTTAGTCAATTCATCACTGAATACAGGCACCTATTTTTTTACAAAACCTATTTTTTGTACAAAGCCGTAGTTAGCTATAGTAATAAAATAGTTGGAAGGCTTCATCCAGTTGGTTTGTTTTTTCACAAAGATATCTGTCCCATGGGGTGGTACATTTATACCATCAGTTTCAACTGTGACTCAATTAGTGCCCTGTGTTGTGGTAAGGTACGCAGTCCCGCTGTTGTTTTTTTTTGGGGGGAAGGGGGGGAGGGGATGTGATACATGCGGTAACATCCAGGAGTATTGTTAAAGAAGCACCACACACACACACACATACACACACACACACACCTTCAGTCATTAAGTGAAGTGACCCCCCCAAAAAAAAAATTGTTAGCGACGCCCCTGTCTAATAAATTTATCATCGTTCGTCTCATTGTCTAGGTGTCTGTCACAGTGTCTGTCACAGTGTCTGTCTCGGTGTCTGTCACAGTGTCTGTCTCGGTGTCTGTCACAGTGTCTGTCTAGGTGTCTGTCACAGTGTCTGTCACAGTGTCTGTCACAGTGTCTGTCACAGTGTCTGTCACAGTGTCTGTCACAGTGTCTGTCACAGTGTCTGTCACAGTGTCTCAGTGTTTGTCTCAGTGTCTGTCACAGTGTCTCAGTGTTTGTCTCAGTGTCTGTCACAGTGTCTAAGTGTTTGTCTCAGTGTTTCTCTGTCTGTTTCAGTGCCTGTCTCAGTGTTTCTTTGTCTTTCTCAGTGTCTGTCTCAGTGTCTGTCTCAATGTCTGTATCAGTGTCTATGTGTTGCTATTGTTATTTATAACAATGTTGTAACCATGTTTTAATTGTTCATATTATTCATACTGATGTTGATATTCACATTGATTATTTGCCATTGCAATCAGCTGTTCAGGTCAAGGTTATTAAAATTATTGTAATCGTATTTTTTATTTTTTTTTTTTATTTTTCAATATCATATTGTTATCAACTTATCCCTTAATTTGTTATGTTTTATTTTTATTGTTTATGTATTGTAAACATTTTAACCCAGAGCTTGGAAAACTAGATTCATCAGGCCGAATGCTGTACACATGGAGCCTATAAACGACCGAACAAAAGCTTGACTGAATCTTGTTGTATTTTGCTATCAATATTGTATTATGTCATAACTATGACATATGTATAAAAAATTATCAATTTCTTTTACCTAAAATAGAAGCGGTCAGCGAAGCATTGGTCATTTCTTTATTAAGGCCTTTATTGAACTAAAAATTTCTGAACAACGACATGCTGGCGAAATTAAATAGCCAATATGAAAGAATGTGACATTTGGTTCCTGTTAGTTAAGTATCACGTTTTATAATGTTTCACAGAGTTGCAAACAGAAAACTCTGTAGTGATCTCGCTTTCTTTTGGCTGAGCGAGAATTCGAGTCTGTTTGAGTTTCAATCGACTTTCTCTGGGAATTCCCGGAAAGATTAACACCATTTTTCTCCTCTCCTCGCTCGGATTTTTTCCCCTTTATCCTGTCCAACGGTTCTCTCGTATTTTTAAACTGGAAGGTTACAGCCATGGAGGTGGGTCAACAGTGTCACTTGTTTATTTACTGGTGAGGCTATGAGCGGTGACTAAATAGTCGTTCATACTCTACCGCTCACGACGTGACTGCTAGGCTGAAGAATTTATTTCTTGTATCCTAGGATAAACCCACTAATCATCCACTGACAGTTCAGACATTTTTTTTTTTCACTAACGCCGTTTTAAACTTTTCCTACCATAGTCGAGGTTGTAATGTGCATGGAGTCACCACATGCGAGACGTAATTGACTGGATTCACTTCAGCTTGAACCAACAGTTCGTAAGACACAAGACAGAGTCACAAACAAAGGACCACCTAGTGACTTAACTCATACCTCTAGGTCATCCCTCCCTACCTCCACCAACACACCCCCACACACAAACACACACACACACACACGCACATACACACAAACATTATCCCGCCAATAATCCAAATAATTATGGTTCAGTTTTTCGGACAGACTATGAGAATATCTTAATAATTAGAACAATATGGCGGTATAACATGGACCATGCCAACTTTTAACTGCCAGAAGTCATTGGTGATAGTGTTGACTTTTTTTGTGATTCTGCTTAAAACAGATGAATAAAACCACGCTTTACTCCAAAATATACGAAGACATTTTGTGCCATTGTCTATCAGAATTTATCAAAGAAAAAAAAGATTAGCTTTTTTGGTTGTGATCAAAACGCTACTAGAATACTAAGATACACTAAGTATAAGACCAAAACGGTAATAGTATACTAAGATACACTAAGTATAAGACCAAAGCGGTTTTAGTATACTAAGATACATTAAGATCAAAGCGCTACTATTTTAGTAAGATACACTAAAGCTAAAATCAAAGCGTTACTATTTTAGTAAGATACACTAAAGCGAAGATAAAAGCGTTACTATTTTAGTAAGATACACTAAAGCTAAGATCAAAGTGCTACTATTTTAGTAAGATACACTAAAGCTACGATCAAATCGGGTCGTGTACAATATGATGCATTTATCGCCAACGTACAAACGCCACGTCAAGATTCTAGTTACATTTTGAATCAATGCCAGCTTCCAACCCGGTCATTATTATTAATTTTCACCAGCAACCAGCGCAAGGACAACGAATCAATCGTCGCTTGTTTTTTTTTGGATTTTCCTTCACATCTTTTATATTTTAATGACTTACAACTGAAGTGGGAGAAAAATGGCTGCTGTGAGATTTGAGATAATTGTAGACAAATAATTAACAAGCTCATGGTTGTTATTTTACCATTCACTGCTGCATAGGTGTTAACAGCTGATGGGCCAAGGTGGATGGGGGAACTTCTTTACCAACATCATTTAATAGCTGTATGGTACGCTGATATATTATTTCATTTTTTTACTTTGTACAAAAGGAGCATATGTATTACAGTAGTGTTGGTTGTTTTCGTACTTGTATTGTGTTTGTAATATTGTCCACGTTAATAAAACGCCTTTACCACCAAGTCTTAAACACTATATTAGCGATGATTTCTTACCATGTTACTTTGAAGAAATCCAAGCGTTGAGCAAGTCAGATATGAGGCCAGTCTTGTTTGCCGGTGAGCTGTTTTTGTTTAATTCTTCAAATGTTGTCAAAGGTTTGTTTTGTTTTATTCATCCTGTGAGTGAATGGCCAACGATGGGTTCTAAATGTATACAGTTATCAGGAAATGTAAATCAATAGTTAACGCTTTATGCCTGTTGTTGTGTTGTTGTTGTTGTTTGTTTTTTTTTAAAACTACAGTTAGTGATTCTCAAATTGTGGGTCAAATTGTGGGTCAAATTGTGGGTCAAATCGTGGGTCAAATCGTGGGTCAAATCGTGGGTCGTGATGTGAAGAAAAAAATTATTTATTTATTTTTCTCGTTTCACTTTTATCCTCCCCCCCCCCCCAAATAAAAAACTCTATCCCCAGCACTGCAGGTAACCATGTGACATTCATCACGTGACATTTATCACGTGACATTCATCCCTTGCTACTGTGGAATCTGATTTATACAGTGAGTGGGCTACCACATTGTTCACTGAATGGTAGTAGTGTTTGTCGTCTTCTACATTGTCGACATTATGGTACTGCGGTCAGCTGCTAATTGTGGATAGTACGGTGGTGAAAATACGACATTGTGGTCGGCTACCACATTACTGACAGCATGCCGACTAATCGTATTCGACGAGCCAGGAGAACGTCTCTAGTTTCTACCGTGAGTGACCTCTAGTCTCTACCGTGAATGACCTCTACTCGAGAACTCACCTAATTAAGCCACTGCCGGACTTTGATTGCCACTGTGGTCCTAAATTAGAGACCTGCTCATTAATTAACGTGGCCAGGGGTGAAATTGGACTGACACATTTAACATACAGGCACACACATACAGGCACACACACACATACAGACACACACTTACAGACACACACTTACAGACACACACACACACATAGACACACACACATACATATACAGACACACACATACATAGACACGCACATAGACACACACACATACAGACACACAAATATAGGCATACACAAACATACAGACGAACACATTCATACAGACACACACACACACACACATAGACACATACATACAGACACACACATACATACACACACATACATACAGACACACACACACACACACGTACAAACACACGCACGAATCGATACCTGTTGCAGTCAGTCAGGTCATATGCACGACACCCCTACCCCCCCCCCCCCATCCAGTTTATTTTCAAGTAAACTAATTCTTAAGTATTTATATAAACCATTCACTGGACCCATGGATGTGCAAACGAATTTATTTATCACACTGAAACAATGGCAGCTAATTATTGTTAAATATATAGATAGACACTGAACGATCCTGATAGATGGATTGATTTATACAGTGATGGATTGATTTATTAAAGGTGGATTGATTGATCAATAGATACAAATACCTGGATGAAAGGATGGAGAGACATGCAGACATACATACAAATACCTGGATGAAAGGATGGAGAGACATGCAGACATACATACAAATACCTGGATGAAAGGATGGAGAGACATGCAGACATACATACAAATACCTGGATGAAAGGATGGAGAGACATGCAGACATACATACAAATACCTGGATGAAAGGATGGAGAGGCATGCAGACATACAAATAGCCGAGAAGATGAGTGGTTGGTTAGGTAAAAAGATGTAAGTATGTAGTCAGAATGTATGTAGGCTGATTACTAGCCAAGCACTTCCATGTACTGATGGACTCACATTTCTCTCAAATCGGATAAAATCAGAGATAGGAATGTGAATGGGAATAAGTTCTCCTTTAAAATCAATTAAACAATATAAAAAATATGCATATTTTAACAAAACATTAAATCAGTTGAACTGTGTATGTTACATTTTAAAATGAAATCATATATTACAGGATTACACATTTTAAATAAATTAATCCAATACTTTCTTACCAACTTCCTCTTTTTCCCCTTCTCTATCTCTCTTTCTCTGTAAATCATTCTCACATTCACACACTCACTCATACTAAGGAACACAATGAGATGTCAATCTCCTCTACCACAACAGCTACCCGCGTCAACTACCCCAGCCCTCCCCGACACTTGCCGCAACAATCAATGAGGACACAGTTTCCAAACAGTTTACCCAGCTCTGAAATCTCACCTCACTCTCCAGTGGCCAGAAGGACTACCGCCACCGCCTTTGGGTTAAAGCCAGCGAACACGCGGACAGACGAGTGGACCTTTCTTCTGACCTGCGGTCGTCACCTGAGCACACATACAAGCACGCACTCACGCACAAACAATCAACCACTCTGGCATGACGTCCCCTAGCTGACAGCTGCAAGGGAGACGGCCATTTTGTTTTTGTTCAATCCACTGACCGTTCCCCACATCTGACTTTTGTTGTTTGGATTGGAAAAGGGGTGGGGGTGGTGGGAGGTAGGATGTTAGAATGACAGAAAGATTATTTACAAAGTACTGAGTCAAATTTTATTTTAATTTATTGTATCGGTCATTAGGTCGGCACATCTTTATATCAACAAACTTGTTATCAACTAGGTATTTTATTCTCCAATTGAAGACTTCACACCATAAGGTCTCGGGAGAAAACGCGTGGAATGAAGAGATGGTGAGTTAAACCATCTGTACAAATATATCACTTTGGTAAATCAATAATTGGTAAAATAAAATAAATGTTTTATTCTATTATTAAAATGTATGTAGTGCTTTGTTTAGGCATGGAAATTTCGTCTCAAACTAAAAGGTTTGAAAATTGAAATTGGGAACTTCCGTTTTATTTCGTATTACACAGTCCAACTAAGAGATAGACTTAGTAGATGCTTTCAATCGTTTATATTGACTACAAGACTTACTATCAGGATGAGGTCTGAGGTCAAGGAGCTGAATAACTGGAGTGGTATACTTGAAGGTATGTTCGAAGGAGAGGTAAGAATAGCCATCGGTTCTTCTTGAAGTTCCGATTAATTCTCCTTTGATGATGACTCAGAGATGTGTGAACAATTAGTAGTGAAAGTATGTTTGACTGAGTGTGTGTGTGTGTGTATGGGTGGGTGCTTGAGAGTGCTTGCTGTCTTGATAGTATGTATGAGTGTGTGTGTTGTGTGTGTGTGTGTTTGGAACTTCAAAACGCCCAGGATGTGGGTGAGAACGGGGGGAAGGACGTTGGATAGGGATGGGGGTCAGGTTCTGTTTAATATTCGACCTTGTCACGTCTTGACCAGTAGCAGCTAGAGCTGTTACGCCTTCTGGACTCTCCCTCTT
The DNA here is from genome assembly GCA_021962125.1 of Bulinus truncatus. NCBI lineage: Eukaryota > Metazoa > Mollusca > Gastropoda > Planorbidae > Bulinus > Bulinus truncatus. The sequence goes on from JAGDYQ010000006.1 coordinate 5,644,097, forward strand.
CTACGACAAATATCTCTACGGACATGTGGTAGGCAAAGGAAGGAAATGGAAGAAAAATAGACAGAAGGAAGAAATGTTGTGACATTAGATGGGGGAGTGGTGAATAAAGTCACTGAATAGGACCAATAGACTTTCATTTTTGGCTGAGCTTCATGATAAAGTTATACATACCAAAGAAGTTGTTCGTATATTACATGACAGATAAAGAATGTGTTGTTTATATTACATGACAGATGATGACTGTATTACATGACAGAAAATTATTGGGTTGTTTGTATTACATGATAGATGATGAATGTATTGTTCGTATATTACATGACAGAAGATGAATGTATTGTTGATATATTATATGACAGGTGATTCATGTATTATTTGTATTACATGACAGAAGATGAATGTGTTGTTGATATATTATATGACAGGTGATTCATGTGTTGTTTGTATTACATAACAGATGATGAATGTTTTGTTTGTATTACATAACAGATGATGTATGTATTGTTTGTATATTATATGGCACGTGATTCATGTATTGTTTGTATTACATGACAGGTCATGAATGTGTTGTTTTTATTACATGACAGATGATGTATGTATTCTTACTCTTACGTAAATATTTCTTCCTGAATTATTTCAAAGTATTCAGTTACCAATCTATGTTGAACGCATTCATAGATATAGAATCTTCGCTATTACAATGAAAGAAAAAAATATAAATAAATAAAATATATACAGCATCAAAATTAAAAAATGCAAGATTGGTTCGTTAAAGTGGAGACATATATCAGTAGTTATGTTTTCATATGACTAGTAGAGTGGATTTGAAAAAAGAAAAAGATTTGAAATGTGGACATTTTTTTTTAAAATCCATTTCGTTAAGAAGGAGACACGATTGATTTCATTGATCTGTCAACTGTTACTTTCACAACAGTATAATCAACTGTTACTTTCACAACAGTATAATCAACTGTTACTTTCACAACAGTATAATCAACTGTTACTTTCACAACAGTATAATCAACTGTTACTTTCACAACAGTATAGTCAACTGTTACTTTCACAACAGTATAATCAACTGTTACTTTCACAACAGTATAATCAACTGTTACACACACACACATAGAACATTTATTTATAACTGCAGTTAGGGATGAGAAATATTTTTTAAAAAGTATTAAAATCAATTAGAAATAAAAAATAAAAATATTTAATATCTTAGAACAAAAACAGAAAGCTATAGCTAGCTATATGTCATCTTTATGAAAAAACAATTATAGGTATATGTCATGTGTATGACAAAACAATTATAGATATATGTCATGTGTATGACAAAATAGTGATATATCTAAATCATCTTGATGACTAAACGATCAAAGATATATGTTATCGTTGAAAACAAAATTAGCAACATATTTTATCATAAAAGACAACAACATACTCACATATCAGCGACATGTGTCGATAAGATGTTACTACTAAATTAACAACCTTAAACTCCAGTATTTAATCTAGCTTAGGAAACCAATGACCCGTGATTCATGAACAAGCCAATGATCGGATACGATCATTTCCTTCAAGTTTTCACCTCGGCAAAAAAGTCGAGGATTAAAGAAAAAACGTAAAGAAAGATTTTCTCATTAAAATAATAAACAAAAAAAAAAACATCAAAGTCCTGGAATAAAATTTATTTAAATGAAATCATGCTCTATTTTACAATGCTAATTAAATATTGCAGTTTTTTTTTTTTTTTGTTTCTTCTATAGGGTGTTTAGAATTAACGTGTCGCTGAACACTTGTGAATTTAATACACGGACCAAATCATTACACGATAAAAGGGAAATAAATTACATTTAGAAGTAATACTGATATAATAAACTGGTGGTTATTTCCCTTCTTTGAAAAAAAATTCTGGAAGGAAGAAGAAAATGTAAAGAGGGTGGGGGGAGAGAAAGTAATCAAAGGGCGGCCACTCCAATCAAACGAGTTTTTAATGGAGGCAGGAGAACTCCACGAGCTGCCATCGAGGTCTACGACATGGGCGCTCTCAAGTGTGGCTTTTATGAAGTTTGAGCCACTTGACCGTGTCAGTGTGAGGGGCCTGGAAGCGCAGAAGCCAATCTTTAAAGTCTAGACAATCACCGGCCCTTACTTTGTCACTGTGGTGTATGATGTCTGACAGAAAATGTGAGAGAAAGATGGGAGAAGGGATAGTGAAAGGAGCAAAAAATGTAGAAGAGAGAGAGAGAAAGAAGCAGAGTAAAAGATGGAGAAATAGATGAAGAGAAGCTGAGAATATATCATTGTGACTTTTAAAAAACTTGAAATGCCAGTATATAACAACAGTTTTGGTTCTGTGAGACTTCAGCATGTGGCTTTTTATTAGGTTTCGTGCGGCCAACATTAAATCATTCCTCCTCCCCCCAACCAATTATGACCTAGTTCAGTAATAGACAAACATCCTGTACAAAAGTCGACAATATTGACGAAACGAATTCAAACAAAAGTAATGTAGAAGTAGCTACAATCATACAATCTTCGAACAAAATACAAACCAATCTAGTCTAAAAACCAATTTTTTTATTAGACATCCACCACAATAACCAAGACTAATCGTTCATACAATCATCACACCCATTAGCCGATAAGTGAACTTTCACTTGATAATTTAATTTTCAATTCATTTCATAGCCTATTAATACTACCAGCTCGAAATCTCCACTTCCTGCCAAAGATGTGATTTCAATTGTTACCATATTCATAAGATGTGTTGCCATTTGTGTTAAGTAATAAAGCGCTTATAGAATCAAAATAAAAAAAAAATAAAATTAACAAACATTTCTTTTCCAACAAAACTCATTTAATCAGATCTTCGCATATTTAATAATATCCGTTTGATAGATGTTATAGAATTGATTGATGTTTATGTGAGACGTCTGTTTGAAAGATGTTATAGCAAAGTGCCATGAGTACTCAAATTTAGTTTTCCGCTAAGTAACGAAACAATGCGATGTTTGTGTATGTCAAACCTTGTATGTACACAGTACGAGACGAGACTATTAATAGTAACCAGCGATGGCTTATGGGAAGAATCATTGAGTCATGTTTCAAAACATGGAAGGGTGGTGATATCAAAGGAATGTTTTGTACATTGCGATGTTGACTATCTACGGGTAGAATATCTTAAACATTTATTGGCATTGTAGATGTTGAGTGTTCCAAGATAAACAAACTAAAAGCAACTGAAGCTTCGAAGCAAACATAATACATTAAAATAATGTATACTTTCAATGATATTGTAATGGAAAGACATAATTTGACTAACTTGACTTAGTAGGAGCACATCTCTTGTTTAGACATAATTTGACTAACTTGACTCAGTAGGAGCACATCTCTTGTTTAGACATAAATTGATTCATTAGAAGTACATCTGTTGTTTAGACATAAATTGATTCATTAGAAGTACATCTGTTGTTTAGACATAAATTGATTCATTGGAAGTACATCTGTTCTCATAAGGTCTGCACCCTATGGAGTCCCAGAAACCCCAGACTGACGTTCAATACAGAATCTCACATAGTCGTTTGTTACTAGGTTCTGTATAATAGTCAATTGTTTTAATATA
>JAGDYQ010000006.1:5648218-5700718 GCA_021962125.1 Bulinus truncatus
CTATAGTCAGGCTAGATATTTTGGAATCAACATATTTGGGTGTAAGCTATAGTCAGGCTAGATATTTTGGAATCAACATATTTGGGTGTAAGCTATAGTCAGGCTAGATATTTTGGAATCAACATATTTGGGTGTAAGCTATAGTCAGGCTAGATATTTTGGAATCAACATATTTGGGTGTAAGCTATAGTCAGGCTAGATATTTTGGAATCAACATATTTGGGTGTAAGCTATAGTCAGGCTAGATATTTTGGAATCATCATATTTGGGTGTAAGCTATAGTCAGGCTAGTTATTTTGGAATCAACATATTTGGGTGTAAGCTATAGTCAGGCTAGATATTTTGGAATCAACATATTTGGGTGTAAGCTATTGTCAGAAGCTAGATATTTTGGAATCAACATATATTTGTGTAAGCTATAGTCAGGCTAGATATTTTTGAATCAACATATTTGGGTGTAAGCTATAGTCAGGCTAGATATTTGGGAATCAACATATTTGGGTGTTTGTTGGTAGTCAGGCTAGATATTTTGGACCAACATATTTGGGTGTAAGCTATAGTCAGGCTAGATATTTTGGAATCAACATATTTGGGTGTGTTGGTACAGATATTTTGGAATCAACATATTTGGGTGTAAGCTTTATGGTCAGGCTAGTTATTTTGGAATCATCATATTTGGGTGTAAGCTATAACAAGGCTAGTTATTTTGGAATCATCATATTTGGGTGTAAGCTTATAGTCAGGCTAGATATTTTGGAATCATCACATTTGGGTGTTTTCTATAGTGAGGCTAGATATTTTGGAATCAACATATTTGGGTGTAAGCTATAGTCAGGCTAGATATTTTGGAATCATCATATTTAATTGAAAGCTATAGTCAGGCTAGATATTTTGGAATCAACATATTTGGGTAAGCTATAGTCATTAGATATTTTAACCAACATACTTGGGTGTAAGCTATAGTCAGGCTAGATATTTTGGAATCAACATACTTAGGTGTGCCATAGTCAGGCTAGATATTTTGGAATCAACATATTTGGGTGTAAGCTATAGTGAGGCTAGATATTTTGGAATCAACATATTTGGGTGTAAGCTATTGTCAGGCTAGATATTTTGGAATCAACATATTCGGGTGTTGTTATTGTCAAGCTAGATATTTTGGAATCAACATATTTGGGTGTTGTTATAGTGAGGCTAGATATTTTGGAATCAACATATTTGGGTGTAAGTTATAGTCAGGCTAGTTATTTTGGAATCAACATATTTGGGTGTAAGCTATAGTGAGGCTAGATATTTTGGAATCAACTATATTTGGGTGTAAGCTATAGTCAGGCTAGATATGGCGGATCATCATATTTGGGTGTAAGCTATAGTCAGGCTAGATATTTTGGAATCATCATATTTGGGTGTGAAAAGCTAAAGTCAGGCTAGATATTTTGGAATCAACTTATATTTGGGTGTAAGCCTATAGTCAGGCTAGATATTTTGGAGTCAACATATTTGGGTTTAAGCTATAGTCAGGCTAGTTATTTTGAAATCAACATATTTTTGTGTAAGCTATAGTCAGGCTAGATATGTGGAATCAAGATACTTGGGTGTAAGCTATAGAGCTAGATATTTTGGAATCAGCTGACTGAGTGTAAATATAGTCAGGCTGGGATATTTAGGAATCAGCATGACTGAGGTGTAAATATAGTCGGAAGCTGGAATGATTTTGGAACAACACGGTGTAAGCTATAGTCAGGCTGTTACTTTGGAATCGTCATGACTGGGTGTGATCGATTTTTTTGCTAGATATTTAGGAATCAGCATGACTGGATGTAGTATAGTCGGGCTAGACTTTTGGAATCATCATATTTGGATGTAAGTTATCATGATGCCCCAGATTCAATGAATTCCCCCCCCCCCATAGTCAGGCTAGATCGTTTGGAATCAACATATTTGAGTGTAATCAGGCTAGATATTTAGGAATCATCATATTTGGATGTAAGCTTTTTTTAGGCTAGATGGCTTTGGAATCAACATGGTGAAAACTGTTGAGGCTAGATATTTTGGAATCAATATTTGGGTATGAAATGGTGCAGGCTAGACTGTTTTGGAATCAACATGTGTGATTTAATATCGTCAAAAAAGCTTTCTACTTTCGTGGTGCAGTTTGATTTTTGTATGGCATCATTCTCAGTAGAAAACTATTGAGTCCATTCTAATTTGGAAATTGCTACAGTAGTATAAACTGTAGGAGAAATTGATATGTGATTATTATAGACAATGTATTTATTTTAGACAGGGGTTGGCCGTTAAGGATAAACGATGACTACCTCAAGTTGAGACTAATGTCGTATTCCGATATTTTCGATGGTATGGTAGAAGATGTATATGCAAGAGAAGGTAATGGTATATTAGGAATGTATGTCTTTACAATTTTTTTTTTTTTTTTTATGTCTAGAGAAATTAATGGTATTGTTGGTGATGCTTCTTAGAGAAGGTAATGGTATGGTAACAAGTAAGCATGATGCTAGACATTTTTTTTATTATGTTCACTATCTTTGGATTTTTTTGTTTATATACATGTCTATTGGCGTTTTTTTGCTTTATTTTTTTTTTTCCCAGGTATTGGCATTTAGGGGACTGGAGCAGTTAACATGTTTTTCCCCCTTTTCGACTGATTGAGCGATTTATCTACTGAACAAGAATTACGAAAGATAACTATTTATTTTTCGATGAATTTTCTGATATTTTTTTAATTCTTTTAGCATCCCCGTTCTCTACATTATTTTGGTAAAGAGATTTGTATCAATAACCGAAGAGAATGGGTTTAAATAAGTGGTAATCTCATGCACTGCGTGCTAAGTGGCGCTCCCCCCCCCCCCCCACTCACGCACACTACTGAATGTCGCTACCATCAGCTACTAAATAAAGCTACTATCACATTAAAACTGTCATATCGTCAGCCAGGCAGAATGGCTTTTTTTTTTACTCTTTAATTTTTTCTATACAGTGATTCAATTTACCCCACCTTAATTTGAAGTCACTATACGTGCCCCCCTACCCCCCTGCGCCATAGTATTGGCCGAACGTTAAGTATTTTTGTCGCTTAACTGTTTTATCATTACTAAAATAAAGCGTGAGCGCACGTTGCTTATTTTTTGTTGCTAATTTTATTTATGTATACCTGACGACTTTCAATTATCTTTCTACTAAAATAAAGGCAGCCGAACTTTCGTTTTGTCATTGACTGAAAATGATTTCAAAGTACTTTTGAAGTCGTTGAATTTTAGCTGGTGTAGAAATAATTACTTGTTCACGTTGTCACCGCTACATATCGAAGGTCGAATGCGGCATGTTGTGCTCCCCCCTCTATTGAAATGTAAGTACTTACGTTTAACTGTATTTCTATTGTGGCCCCCCTAGAGATTAACACTTGTTACTTTCATCAGAAAAGTGGTATTGACAAAATTATAATGTATTTTTTGTTTTGCAGAAATGTGTCATGTGTAAATGTACTGTAACTAATGTTAGAATAATTTGATGTATTTCAATGTGTCATTGTAATGGCTTTAGAGTTTACTGTTTTTCTTTTCTGAGTGCTACGCTGTGGAGATTCTCCCAGAGCGCTTGCGTGCCCCGATCCCCCTGCGAATCACGGCTATAGTTTGACCGAGCCCCCTGCATTTGGCCGAGATTTGGACAAAAGATGATCAAGTCAAGTTCTCTCGCCCGGAAGTCAAATGCAGGGACTCAGGTGACAGTTGCGCGCCCACCGGCGCCGCCATCACGAATAGTCTGTGTCCCTGCAGGGATGAGATGTTGATCTGTGAAGTCCCTGCAGGGATGAGATGTTCCTATAAACCACCTATGGGGCGGTTTTCACAGTGCCTTGCTCTTTCATCCCCAACATAGCCACATAGTGCAAATGATAATGCAGCCACCACAGAGGACATGGAGGTTAATTTCATCATGACCTGAGAAAATAATCTTGGTTCATCATGACCTGAGAAATACCCTTGGTTCCTACCTAGAGATCAAACCCGGGGCCGACAGGTGGACGGCTGAGAGTCTGACCACACAAAAAAATAATCCGATAATTGTCATTCGTATGATTGATAAACTTTCCGGCCTGCGGACACCGATCTCTGCCTCAGAAAGTATTAGTAAATGATTGACAATATACTTTTAAGTTTTAGTACATTATTTACAATATATTACAGTATTAGTAAATTATTTAAATATACTGCAAAGTGGTGAAAATTCAGCATCTGATTATCGGCTTCAGCAGTCCATAAAGCTCAAATGTCACAGATTCTGGTTGTGGATGTCACCTCAAGAAAATCTGGAAAGAGACTATTAATTTTTTTTCTTTAAAGTATGCAACTGAGTTAGCACAGTGAGTTCCGACCTGCCTGTCATGGTTCATCAACTAAAGTGAAGGAGAATGTCATTAAAAATTCATAAACATTTTCTGGACACAGACCGGTAGATGTGGACTAAAAGTTATGGCCCGGAATCATAGAAAACGTAAATCGTGACCTAGGTCGATCGCCAATCATTGTGTAATGAAAATGCTATTTCAGGGTTGTTTCTTTTCCTCCCTTTTTCACCATATAAATATTTTACTTGTAAATCTTAAGGCGATTAGTGAAGAACTTTTGGAGTTACGATTAATAGCTGTCTTGTTTACATTTTTATCTATATAAATTGTTCTAGTGTTGACTTAATACCCGGTGAGTTAGAACAGGAAAAATAGATAAATACTTTGGTAGAAATATATCTTCGCTTTTGTAGCATGTCTAGACTTCGAATATAATTTACAGTAAAAAACCTCACAGTTTGCGATTAATATCAAGACATTGAGTGTCCTGCCGTCATACTGCACACATTAATAAACTATGAATGGATTTTCAAAAGTTTGATCAAAATACATAATATATATTCGAAAATATTTTTATATGCGGTAACCAAATATTCCTCCTATACTTTCCGACATTTAAACATGGCCGTATTATGCAGCAAAACTATTTATAGTATAAAGCGGGGTGGAATTTCTTTTTCTACAGAGGAGCCCACGTGGAAACGACTTACGATTATCATAGATAATATCTCATACATCTCACGAATTAAAATTTTCAACACATTAAAATATGAATTTAAAATTTTAACCATGTATTTGTTGGCGATTTAAAATTCTGATTATACACATGAAAATTACATTTTAAATACAATAATCGTTACTAATTTGATAATAAGACTTTACTATACATAATTAATTAAAAAAATTGTATTGTTACCAGTAATAATAATTCTGAAGACGAAGTGACTTAATTTACATACAACCTGACCACATAGTACAATTATAATTAATAGAAGTATGTAATTTCTGAAAATGTTCTTGAACTGTGGAACCAGTTTGGCAGGTTGTATTCATAATATCTACGCATGAGTCATTAGCAACATCGATCTATTCTTGTTTATTTTCATACAAGAAAACGCTTGCTCACAAATGTATGTGAACCAAAATAGCGACAAAGCTTGATAAAGTTTTTATATTATGTTGGAAACATCCTTAAAAACTCCAGCAAAAGAACTGAAGTGAACAACTCCTTCAGGTCATAATCTGCATGCAGGTCAAGCATCTCTAATATTCTGGAGCCATTAACTGATTTAATATCCTTAGATTCGAATCAAATAGTTGAAATAAAATTTGAAAATAATATATTGAAATATCTAAACAAACAAAATCATCATCGACACAGGATCAAATAACATGTACAAGCATAAAATAATATGATAGGACGCATACGGCCCGCGAGCCCGTAGTTTATCCACCCCTGGAATAAAGGATTACAGATCGAAACACTAGTAGATTTTTGTTGTCAGCGTGGCTCGGCGCACATCTTAGAGGGAACACTGGCAGTGATTGAGGAAACACTGGCAGTGATTGAGGAAACACTGGCAGTGATTGAGGAAACACTGGCAGTGAATGAGGGATCAATGGCAGTGATTGAGGGAACACTTGCAGTGATTGAGTGTAAAACACTGGCAGTGATTGAGGGATCAATGGCGGTGATTGAGGAAACACTCGGCAGTGATTGAGGGATCAATGGCAGTGATTGAGGGAACACTGGCAGTGATGAGAGAACGATAGAAGTGATTGAGGGAACAATAGAAGTGATTGAGGGAACACTGCCAGTGATTAAAGAAACACTGGCAGTGATTGAGGGATCAATGGCAGTGATTGAGGAACACTGGCAGTGATGAGAGAACAATGAGGGGTGATTGAGGGAACAATAGAAGTGATTGAGGTAACACTGCCAGTGATTAAAGAAACACTGCCAGTGATTGAGGGGAACAATAGAAGGGGGATTGAGGAAACACTGCCAGTGATTGAGGGAACACTGGCAGTGATTGAGGGATCAATGGCAGTGATTAAGATCAATGGCAGTGATTGAGGGAACACTAGCAGTGATGAGGTAACACTGCCAATGATTAAAGAAACACTGCCAGTGATTGAGGGGAACACTGGCAATGATGAGAGAACAATAGAAGTGATTGAGGGAACAATAGAAGTGATTGATGGAACACTGCCAGTGATTGAGGTGGAGAACACTGCCGGTGATTGAAGAAAACACTGCCAGTGATTGAGGGAACAATAGAAGTGATTGAGGTAACACTACCAGATGATGATTAAAGAAACACTTGGCAGTGATTGAGGGATCAATGGCGGTGATTGAGGGAACAATAGAATTGATTGGATCAATGGCAGTGATTGAGGAACAATAGAAGTGATTGAGGGAACAATGGCAGTAACTGAGGTAACACAATCAGTAAGTGATATTTTAAAAGTATAGGGGCTAATGACAAATTAATATGCCTTCCTTTTCCACTGCCTACCCGCTCCTGGTGATACTAATTACTGAAATTGTCTAATGTTCAGCCAAACTCAATAATTATAACCGATGTATGGAGTTGAAAGAATTATTAACCTATAATATTTAAGTTCATTTGGTGTGTGACAAGGCCCGTGGCGTGCGGGGGAGGGAGGGACAGGGGGCCGGGTCCCCCCTCGCGTTTTGTCTGGCCCCCTCTGCTTGTTTGCTCCACCTAGTAAAATATATTACCTGCCCCACTACTATTACATAGCCCCTGCTATAGAATGCCTGGCCCCTGCTGTAAAATTTTCCACGCCAAATGTGACCATCAGCTATTCAAAAAAAATGTGTATCTACCACAAAAGCCTAGGAATAGCTACTGCAGTAACCAATAGAAAGTTGGGTAAATATCTAGTAACAATATCACAATTCAAAAGTGAAGCACTTCCCAGTGATAAATATCTAGTAACAATATCACAATTTAAATCCGAAGTACTTCCCATTGATAAATATCTAGTAACAATATCACAATTTAAAGTGAAGTACTTCCCATGTAAAAATATCTAGTAACAATATCACAATTTAAATCGAAGTACTTCCCATTGATAAATATCTAGTAACGATACTACAATTTAAAGTGAAGTACTTCCCATTGATAAATATCTAGTAACAATATCACAATTTAAAGTGAAGTACTTCCCATTGATAGATATCTAGTAACAATATCACGATTTCAAAGTGAAGTAACAGACTTTTACATTTTTTAAAGGGGAGGTAAGTAGCCTGCAGAGTTCTGTGATTTTTTTCCTTATTATCTTTGACAACATTTTTTTTAATCATTATGTTTTTACTTTATAAATATTTGCAAATAATTATATGAAAAAAAAAAAACAATTAGTAATTTTTAAAAATCAGTAAAAATTGATAAAATACCAAAAAATATGTATGTATTTAAAACCATTTTTTATTTCAAAAAATAAAGCTTAAAATAAAAGAACTGCTGATATTGTCATTGTGTCAACGCCGTGTAATCTAGCAAGATATATTAACTTTGCCGATGACAGATTCCGGATTCATCATCGCTAAAATTCTTTCACTTTGGTTTCTCGTCACATCGAATAAATCTTTCTTGCGAGGGTGGTGGCACTGTGGTCAATGAGGACTATCCGAGATCGCAGTATTCACAACTGGCGATGGTGACGGATGTGGTCGGCACACAACACCATTCCACTCTGTCCCACTCAAGCACATCTGCGCAGCCTGCCCTTTCGGGCTGAGGTTACAGGCACACTACACCCTCCTCTCTGTCCGAGTGGCAGAAAAAAACCCTTGCCTTGCCATTCTGGCCGATCGGCAGTACACACCCTGCTGGTCTGGCCAGTTTAGGCAAGGAATAAAACCCATCTTTCTGCCATCCCGGCAGATGATAGCGGGAACACTCACCCCGCCGCTCTGTATGGATGGCAGACGTGCATCAGCGCCGCCAACAGTGCTGGTGTGGTGGGCACACTACACCCTATCATGCTGTCAATGGCGGCGTTAAAAAAAGTATAAAAAAGTGTACTTTTTTTCCTTTTGAAATTGACAGCCCGATATTTAATTTAACTGACATTCTTATCTCAATATAGTTAAATCAGCAATAAACAAATAAGTATCCTAACTGTCCAAGTTAAAAAATACACTACGTATGTTTTTTATCATAATTATTGCAAAGTGCATACGCTATAGAGACCTGATTATTGTTTTCAATGTTATTTTTCTGTAGCTTAGATTTTTTTAGCAAAGTAATGTAAATAAAACAGTGTGTGGATGTATGCATCTATTATTACGGGCATTAGTTAGCCTCACTCGATTTATGTATGTTATTTAATTGGACTAATTAAGAATTTATTCTATACAGTTTTGTATATGATATTTTGCAGATTAAAATAATAATAATAATACTGAAAGGTAAAAATTGATATCATTAATACAAACTTTGGGAACCACTAGAACCATTTAGACTAGAACAACGGGCGGCAGTATTCATATCGCCACTAGAACTATTTAGACTAGAACAACGGGTGGCAGTATTCATATCGCCACTAGAACTATTTAGACTAGAACAACGGGTGGCAGTATTCATTATCGCCACTAGAACTATTTAGACTAGAACAACGGGCGGCAGTATTCATACCGCGTGGTAAACTGAAATCTGTAATGACACTCCTGCAGACGACATCAATAATTATCTAAAAGCTAAATGACGCCATAAAAGTATTTTGATATACGTTGCCCCCTAATCAGCTAGTACGGGGTGCAAGCCATGGCTTCAATATGAGTAATCCAGCGGTAGGGCCTACACCAATCTGGGCCAAAGCATACTGTGCTTGTTTTAATTATTGTAGCTTTTATTTTAAGCTATACGTCAAGTGTTTACATGAATGTATGTGTTGAGTGTTTACATGAATGTATGTGTCCAGTGTTTACATGAATGTATGTGTCGAGTGTTTACATAATGAATGTGTCGAGTGTTTAAATGAATGTATGTGTCGAGTGTTTACATGAATATATGTGTCGAGTGTTTACATGAATGTATGTGTCCAGTGTTTACATGAATGTATGTGTCGAGTGTTTACATGAATGTATGTGTCGAGTGTTTAAATGAATGTATGTGTCGAGTGTTTACATGAATGTATGTGTCGAGTGTTTACATGAATGTATGTGTCCAGTGTTTACATGAATGTATGTGTCCAGTGTTTACATGAATGTATGTGTCTAGTGTGTACATGAATGTATGTGTCGAGCGTTTACATGAATGTATGTGTCGAGTGTTTACATGAATGTATGTGTCGAGTGTTTACATGAATGTATGTGTCAGTGTTTACATGAATGTATGTGTCGAGTGTTTAAATGAGTGTATGTGTTGAGTGTTTACATGAATGTATGTGTCTAAATTTTTCATGCTTGAGAGACCTCAGACTTTTTATTTTTCTGCCAAAGGCTTATTATTAGGGCTGCTGATTAAACTGCGTTAATTTGCGATTAACGCGTCAAAAAAATTTACGATTAAAAATTTTAACGCAACACCTAAATGCATTAATTTGACCAAAATGCTGAAAGTTGATCAAATCGATAAATAACAATTTCACTCAACAATTTGAAGTTAAGGCTTGTTCACTTATTAAGTAGATCTACCACCCCCGCCCAGTCACAATTTGCACACACCCACACCCCCAGGTATGTCGACAAAATTCCCATTTGTAATATAATTGAAAGTATTTTGTTATTAAGCCCTTAGACAAGTGAACCTCCTGCTCCCTACCTGGTAGATATAAAAAGAGAAAAGATTCATTCACAAGTTTACATTATATATTGTAGTGTACTGGTGAGTGGTGGAGGTATTGTAGTGTACTGGTGGAGGTAAAAGAACGACAAGTGTTTGGTGAACTCAGTTATAATTAGGTCAAAATAACGAGATGCTAGAAATTTTGTATCATCATTTTTTTTGCGCCCAATGTTTTATCGCATTTGAAAATACAGCGTCTTGCCGGTCACGTCTGCAACAGCTGCACTAACAGTTTCATGACAACTGTAATCATTGTCTAGACTAGGCTGATACTAACACCAGTACAAGAAACAGTGGATGTATATTTTTCAGAATTATTGTGCCACTGAGCTAAATGTAGTATTTTATCTAGGGCTGTTGATTAAGTGCAATTAACGCGTAATTAAAACATAAAAAAATTATGTGATTACATTTTTTTACCGCAAAAACCTAAATGCGTTAGATTTTACCCAAATGCTGTTGGTTCAGAGTTGCAGAAAAAATTTAAAAAATCAGTAAATAAGCCAATTCTATAAACAGATCAGACAAGGTATTAAAAAAAAAAAGCAAGAAAAAATTCCCGAACACTATAACTGTCACGTTCACATACAATCATAGCAGCTATATGACCTTGAAACAATAGGATTGCCATTTCTTAATTTTATGACCTTGAATACAATTTAATGAACATCTGCAGAGTCTTAATTTGTTTTGGGACAGGGGGTACGGTGGCTGGGTAAGCCGTAAGTAAAGTCATCTTTGTGTGAAGAGAGAGAGTGTGTGTGTGTCAAAATTGTCACGTGGTGGGGAAAGGGGGGGGAGGGGGAAATAAAGAAAAAAAACACGTTAATAATAAGTGAGCGACTACTTTCTAGCTATACTATAATTTTATGACAGAAAAGTTACATTTGAGATATAAATGACGTGTGTATTTTTTGGGGGGAGTGGAGGGGGGTGGAGGGTTGGGCAAACAAGACTTACGTGTGGGCGAAGTGAAGCAAAATATGACAGGAAGGGAGGGTAGAGGGGTTGACATACGTCATGAGTTCGGGAACTACGGAGCGTGAAAAACATGTTTGGCATTGTTGTTGAATAAAAAGAAAACTATTCGCATCACTTGACGTGATTGATACATGTCCATAAACTGGTCTCAATAACTCATTCAATAGACATATATGCTAATGGTTAATAAATCTGTTACAATTAATTATACCTTTTCGTAAATT
Source organism: Bulinus truncatus (assembly GCA_021962125.1). Lineage (NCBI taxonomy): Eukaryota > Metazoa > Mollusca > Gastropoda > Planorbidae > Bulinus > Bulinus truncatus. Next base: position 5,659,618 of record JAGDYQ010000006.1, read on the forward strand.
TAACTGACTTGTTTATTATGCCAATTTTATGGTATGATATTATGACATAATAGTTTGAATACAAACAATTGTATTTAATTGTATCAATTAAAATGTTCGTTAATTTTATTTTTGATCATGCGTTAATTTTGATCGATTTTTTAATCGAACAGCAGCTCTACTTATTATACGAAAAGTTGGGATGATAGACAGACAGGGATGTCTGGTGTAACTTAGAGATACCTTCCATGACCAACCTTGGTCGGGACTTTGGAGAGTCGAGAAGTCATTTATTGTCAGTTTCGCCAATGAACAATGTCTGATAGGTGAGTACTTTGAGAGGTTGAAAACTAATGTAAGCTGTAATTGCAGTAGCTGTAATGATGTTGAGGATTAATACAGGCTGTAATTGCGTTCGTTGTGATGATGTTTGGGATTAATACAGCTGTCATTGCAGTCGTTGGGATGATGTTGAGGATGAATACAGGCTGTCATTGTGATGGTGTTGAGGATTAATACAGCTGTCATTGCAGTCGTTGTGATGATGTTGATGGCTCATGCAGGCTCTACTTGTATTGGATGTGATGATGTTTAAGAGACCGTACTTTTCGTCGATGTTGATAGTATTTAAAAGTGGTTGCTTATTTGTAGCATTAAACAATGTAGTTGTTTAATTAGTTATATTCGGTAGAAATATAATAATGCACTCATTAATCAAATCGAACAAATATTAATTTAATAAAAGAATTACTATTGCCGATTTTAGCAATAAGATTCGCGTTCCGATTACACTAAAATATCTAAAGTTTATACACATTGAGTGTATTGTAAATTAGACTCACACGAGTTATCCATTGTCACTGGTTTGCGTGGGATTCGACTTAAGAATTTTCATCATCATGTATCTGAACATTGTCATATAGATGGCTATAATATGGCTATATGTGGCTATGATATGGCTATGATATGGCTATGATATGGCTAGGTCAGATATTTTCCTCCATCGTAAAAAAAAACAATTATGAACTTGAAGCTTTTTTTTTGTTTTGTTATAACGACAAATGATGTCCACAATACACAGCTCACAATAAAATATTAAATAGTTCCATATTATGAATAAAAAATATTAATTTTGTGTTCAGCAGACTGATAATAGATAGATCCTTCATACTAGATAATACAAAATCGTTGTCTTATCATAATGAATTCTGTCTTTATAAACTATAAATTGAATATTTTGCCCCCGGCTAATGAAGCCGTATGTTCTCATTGTTTCCAATGCTTCATAGTTTATCTCAACATGCATCTGAGAAATATTCTATGGAGCGGATTTAAAAAAAAATAAAACAGACCGGAAAGAACAAAAGAGTGCGTAAATAAAGGGTTATAAATATTTATAAAACAGCTGTTTAGCTATTAATTACTGTGGGTTAATCAAATGTAAACATGCTGAGGTCAAGAGTCAGTATGTATTCTATGATCATCGGTGAGTCACCTCTATGATGAGGAGGAAACAAAAGGGGTGTAATTCATGACCTGTATCTCTGTGAGGTTATGGTTCTTAGCGAGTACTCTTATGTTGTAAAAAGAGAGTACACCATTTCAAACCATGCTGTGAATTACTCACCGATCTGCGGATACAGACTCGAAAAGAAAATGTACTAAGCGCGAATGACAACATGAGCCGTAAGTTGGTCGAGAGAGTGGTTTAACTCGTAACAGACAGTGTGAGTCTAATTAACGAACCAATGCGATGTTGCCGAAATGTAATTATGGGAATATCTAAATACAATGCTACACAGTGACTAAAACCAGTGTCTTTAACTGAACTCTTCAGTAAATCTTTGTTAAGAAAAAAACATAAATTGATAATTGAATCATCTAATGAAACTATACAATCTAAAAACTAAACTCTAAAATCTAATCTATAAACTAAACTCTAAAATCTAAAAACTAAACTCTACAATTTAAAAACTAAACTCTAAAATCTAATCTATAAACTAAACTCTAAAATCTAAAAACTAAACTCAAAATCTAAAAACTAAACTCTACAATCTAAAAACTAAACTCTTAAACCTAATCTAAAAACTAAACTCTGCAATCTAAAATCTAAACTTTACAATCTAAAATCTAAACTCTACAATCTAAAAACTAAACTCTAAAATATCGATTCCAAACCGCTATAGTAATATGAATGTAAACGAACTAGTCTTAACCGCTATAGTAATATGAATGTAAACGAACTAGTCTTAACATTCAAAGAGCCCTTCTGGTTTGGCTATTTTATTACCATTTGACTGACTTCCTAGTTTCCAGTCTATCCCGAGAGAACGGTACGCCATCACTAACTGTTGTTCCAAAACATTCGATTACTGTATTATCACAATGGTCTCTTATGTGCTGAAGACAGATGGGAGATGTGTCTATTGGGACTGTGACACAAGTGGTTCTCAGCAACTAATCATCAGCAACTATGATGTCTGTGTGTGTGTGTGTGTTGGGGGGATAAGTTGTTTGTTGAGTTCTAATAATGTATTGGGAAAGGATGACATAAGTAGCTCACTCCTGAAGGGCGCAGTCACCAAGAGCCGCGGGTTTGAGCTCAAACAGTGATTCTAGAATTGGAATGATGGTCAGACAGACAGGGATAGCTGGTGTAACTTGGAGATGGTCAGACATACCCTTTGATTACGTTTTCCGTACCCCTCTGGAGTATCCTACAACCGGTAAATAACCGAGTATGTCACTGCCACCAGGGGTGGGCCCTAACCTCAAACCCCCCCCCTATTTAAAACACAGTAAGAACAAGATAGGGAAAATCTAGTGGGGTGGGGGAGAGGGAGAAAGATTTTTTTTTTAATGACAACAGAAATTGATAAATAAATTAATGGGTATCATTGATTGAATATGCATGAAAGTCAGAATCAATGTAAAATGTTAATGAAGTAGGGGAGGCAACAAAGCTGTTTACGTTTTTTTTTGTTATTTTCGTTAAGCAAGCTTTTATTGTTATCATTTTTTTTTACATATAAATGTTTATAATTACAATAAAAGCAGTGTCGATAAAATAATAAAAGTAATATAATTTAAAATCAATGTTTATGTATATTTCTTCAAAAACCTGTCTCATTTCAAAAAAAAAAAAAGGAAAATATTAAAAAAAAAATCTTTAATTGATTTTCCATGCAAGGAGATTATATGCCACTTAAAAATTATGGTAATTACTTTAAATACAATGTATTATACATTGACAGGCTGGAGTTGTTGGTCGTTCTCAACAAACAATCAATATCACCATGCTATTCTTAAAGCATAAACCCCCAAACACTACCATTTTATTAAGATTTAAAAACTGGCCGGGAACAAATTGGTAAAGAGACTTCGGTAGATTGTGTTATTGTTAGAGAGTAGACTAACATTTTATGCCCAACTCGGATGCTGTCTGGTGCCGTTGGTTCAATAGGCTGTGATAGCTGGCTCAGCAACATATCTTTTGTTTAATAATATTATGGAAGGCCTGTTACAGTTTTGATCCGTGTTACGCTAACGTACTAAAAAGGTGAATAAACTATGTCACTTGTAAAAATGGTTTAAAAAAATCAAAGTATGTAAGCGAAGTAATATCTCTGTCCCGAATCGACGACTAGCCTTGGCTTAATGACTAAACTCCGTAGCAATGACTAGCCTATGCATCGATGACTAGCCTATTTGGTTCAATTTAACTATTACAATCGATCAAATGGATGAGTACAAAAAGCAAAGATCCCAATATTTTAATGGTTTACAACTTTGTTTCGGGCAACCTGGGAAAGGGGAGAGGGGGAGTGTTACGAATGACATACATTTCTTTGTTTTTAGAAAAGTTGACACACCACTATATTTTTAACGTGCTATTTGAAAAACAAATAAAGTATTATATTTTCTAACATATTTTGTTTTATCATTTTTTTTCTTTTCTCAAGTAATCGATTGTCAGACGCTAATTGAGGAAGTTGTGATGACGCAATCATCTACCACAAAGACTTTAAGCCTAATAATCTCAGTACCAGAATTCTGGGAACTCTCAATTAAAATCATAACATAAAAAGATCTTTACTTCCAACACATTCATATGTGGCGAACTGACAATATTTTATCATCGTCTCAAATTTTAGTGTTTTCGTCTGTTCGTTCAGAGTTTCATCCATCGTTCCACCCGTCGTTCCATCCATCGTTCTATCCATCGTTCCATCCATCGTTCCATCCATCGTTCCATCCATCGTTCCATCCATAGTTTCATCCATCGTTCCATCCGTCGTTCCATCCATCGTTCCATCCATCGTTCCATCCATCGTTCCATCCATAGTTTCATCCATCGTTCCATCCATCGTTCCATCCATCGTTCCATCCATCAACTTTACTTGTGACTTAACTCTCCCTAACGGCACACGTTTCTGGGGTCCGACACTGATCGGAATTCATCCAAAATGACATGTACTAATACAAACTATCAAGATTTATACCGTAGGTCAGTTTTGAAAATAGATAGTGGACCTTGATGTCAGTCACTGGTCATCCTCCTGTGTAAATTCATGAATATTAAATGCGTGAGTTGATGGCAAGGGGAGCTTGGGGTATGGATGTTTCTGTAGACAAAAGAAATTTGGAAGTTATTTTGGGATTGACTATCAAACTCGGAACATAATTCCGGTATTTGTATGGGTCATCGTGTTGGCGTCTGTCAAAGGTGACCTTTACAAGTATCCAATGACTGGTCACATTCTGGTAAATTCATTTACTCAGATGATCATAGTGGTAACTTTGCCGTGGGAGGGGGGGGGGATTATATTGATAACAGTGACAGTGGGCCATTAATAATTACTGTTGATAGTGCATTGGTCCAAATACTCACTGTTCTCAATGTTTACGTTATAGAGCAGGGTTTCTCGACCCACTGATGTATCGCGAACGGATTTCAGGTGGGTCGCGACGAAATTTGTATGTATAATTATAGCATTGATAATCTATAAATACATAGCTTAAAGTATATTTCCCTATTAAATACGAAAACTAAAAGTTTGTCAGTCTACTAAAGTCAAAGCGTTTCTTCCCAGACGGGTCGAGATAACAAAACAGTTTTAAGTGTAGCCACCAGGAGCGTAGGAATTGTGCAGCGGGTTGTAGGGGGGGGGGGGCAAAAAATGTAACATCCAATAGGTAGCTACGGCTCTGGTGGCCATGCCTGCTCTTGAAAATTAAGATCAAATACGACTCAGCGGCTCTTCCTTGACATTAGTTGGGCTACTGTTAACAAGTTTTGGTTTGTTTTTATATTATTTTATTAATTTAACTAAAATATTTTTTTTTTCAAGTTGACTGGTTCGGCGCTTTACAAATAAATAATAAAAAAAATTAAAAAAACTAAAACATAAAAAAATGTATTACGGCTCCCGTCGACCTCTTTACGTCCACCCTTCCCCCACCCTCCACCTGTCATAGTGTTATGGTGAAAACATGTATAGCATTTCCCCATTAAGCAATTTAAGTCTTTTCCGTTTCGGACAAAGGACATTTTAGAGCATTTTCGTGTACGCAGATAAATAGAGAGGGAAGTAATCATGTTAAATAACTGTTACAAAAATAAATAATGATAACGCCCCTTTGATTAGCTTTTATTATTTATATTTAAAATATTAGCAAAAACGGTACTTAAAACGCCCCCTTTTTCGGCCCTCAGAGGTCAGATCGCGATACGGACTTTTGATGTACACTTGGCAGGCCAAGACCTACAAAATGATATATACATCATGGGTCTAGGACTTATGGTTGCTTAGATATAGGGCGCTCCTTTGTTAATATAGCTTATATAGTAAAAAAAGGTACTTAATACGCCCCCCTTTTTCGGCCCTCAGAGGTCAGATCGCGAAATGCACCAAAGAGTGCTTTCTTGGCAGGCCAAGACCTACAAAATGATAAATACAGCATGGGTCTAGGACTTATGGTTGTTGAGACCTAGGGTGATGACGGACAGACAGACAGACAGACAGACAAAACGGGGACAATAGAGCATTTTTTTCGAAAATGCTCTAAAAAAGAAGTGTTGTGGTTAACTATAAAACTATTTTTTTTCAACGGCGTTGTTGAGAAATTTATTTTTATTTGGTGTAAATTACAGGCTGGACTATTGGTGTAAATTACAGGCTAGACTATTGTTGTAAATTACGGGCTGGACTATTGGTGTAAATTACAGGCTAGACTATTGGTGTAAATTAAAGGCTAGACTATTGTTGTAAATTACAGGCTGGACTATTGGTGTAAATTACAGGCTAGACTATTTTTGTAAATTACAGTCTAGACTATTGGTGTAAATTACAGGCTAGACTATTGGTGTAAATTACAGGCTAGACTATTGGTGTAAATTACAGGCTAGACTATTGGTGTAAATTACAGGCTAGACTATTGGTGTAAATTACAGGCTAGACTATTGGTGTAAATTACAGGCTAGACTATTGGTGTAAATTACAGGCTAGACTATTGGTGTAAATTACAGGCTAGACTATTGGTGTAAATTACAGGCTAGAATAGTGCAGATTGTTTTTTATCACCAACTAGGTAGTCAAATATTAAAATGTAGGTCTCCGAAAAGTCGTGGACGGGATGACAGTGTGGTAAAGCGATTGAATGCCAGCCTAAAGGGTCCTAGATCAAGCCTCAGTGATCCATTAGATAAGATCGATGTCTCTAAGTCTACACATCTGAAGTTGTTGGGGGACAGTAATGGATGCCTGACATTGTACTGTCCTTACAATCCAATAGTAAAGATGTAGTTACACAAAAAATGCTTTTCTTACTCGTCTGACCACGATGGTCTGTATGAAAAGGTTTTATAAAGGATTTTTTTTTTACTTTAAGACTATTCTATGCGATGCCACAATATCACATCGGTCGTTTATTGATTGGTATATACAGAAGTGATATATATATATATATATATATATATATATATATATATACATACAGATGTTTTAAGAGAAATATATAGTCTATACATTAAGATTTAGCAACATTCTATGCGCCCTTTGTATTTTAAAGCATTTTGGTTAATTTTTTTGTTCTTTAATTTAATGTATGTTACTTAACACTCCACTTAGCTCTCATCCATTACATTTTTTATTTTAAAAGTCTATAATTGTAAAAAAGAAAAAATTCTTTTTTAGTAATTAAACTTTCCCCAACCTCAGCCTATCCCCCCTTTTTTTCTGGATCATGAAATCTAGTCTAACGGACAGTTTTGCATTTCAAGCCATCGGATGACATCATTTATAATTCACGTTGATTAAGATTTATTTGACCATCCAGTGAGACATCTTAGTGCTGCTCCCCTTGAGACTCTATGAGAAAGCAGTTGGTCGGCCGTTAGGAAAATGGAGAAGCATTAGGCCCACGGAAGTGGGTGTATGAGGGGCGGGGTGGGAGGGGGCATTCATAGAATACATCAAAAGACCTGGTGAGGCAGGGTGATGCCTGAATGAAAGGAAGTCATTTAATTAGCCGTCAGCCATAACTAAAGACATGAACAGCATATATCATATGACATTGTTTAGATTTTCATTGTCGGAGTAGTATTTTACCATTGAATGGAAAACAATGCCATATTCTTAAATAATTCAGTGGACATTGATTGACAGTGCTGTCATTTACTTAAATACAAATTTTTTTTTATATAATTTCAACAGATATTTATTATTATTTAAAATCAATTGTATAAATTACAAATTCTTATGTAATAGAGTCCTCGTCCCATAAAGTAATATTTCTATTAAATCTATTGCTCAGAAAGGTTAGACTTGTAATTTTTACGAAGTCCCTCAAATATCTATTGACGTCTATTTATCCCCCCCGCCCACCCACCCCCACCCCACCCTAACAGATATTGAAGTATCCGCCCAACGCCCCGCAACATGTATTGAAGTCTCTGCCTAGAGCGTCAAAAACATCCATTGAATTATATGTCTAGAGCCAGCCCCGTAGCGTGAAAATTCTACAGCAGGGGCCAGGCATTCTACAGCAGGGGCCAGGCATTCTATAGCAGGGCCAGGCTTCTACAGCAGGGGCCAGGCATTCTACAACAGGGGCCAGGCAATAGCAGGGGGGGGGCAGGTAATAAATTTTACTAAGTAGAACAAATAAGCAGAGGGGGACCAGAGAAAACGCAAGGGGCGCCCGGTCCCCTGCCCCCCACGCGCACTACTGGCCTGGCTAGAGCCCGTTACTGTAATATACTTAATTCAGTATGAAGTAACATTTGAATTACTAGCCTACAGAGAGAAAGACATACAAGCAAATGGACAGAATGATATGCAGGTGGTCAAACAAAAATATAACCAGACAGATTATTAGATATATGTATTGAAATATGGATGACTAGATAGATAGATAGATAGATAGATAGATAGATAGATAGATAGATAGATAGATAGATAGATAGATAGATAGATAGATAGATAGATAGATAGATAGATAGATAGATAGATAGATAGATAGATAGATAGATAGATAGATAGATAGATAGATAGATAGATAGATAGATAGATAGATAGATAGATAGATAGATAGATAGATAGATAAAGAAGCACAAATCGCCTAACAAATAAACTAGCCAATCGGCAGACAGCAATTCTAAAATGTTCTACTTATCCAAAGGTACAGTTTTTTCATTTAATTGATACTTTTCGTATTCTTCAAAGTTTAAGTTTCAATTGATGTGTCCATTATTGGCGTGTGTTTATTTGAACACTTTTAACAGGAGGTTTCTTGCTATAATTATTTCTGGCAATAAAAATAAAGCAATGTGATTGACGTCATGTACTTGCAAATTGCTTTAAAATAAACAAATAAATAAAACAATCAGAAATCAATTGCTTGATTTGAGAAAAAATGCAACAAAGCCACGAAACTTTTTTAAATGGTGTCGGGGGGGGGGGGTGCATCTTCTATACGTGAATATAGTAGGGGGTTTTTTTTCCGGTCAAATTCGCTTAGGCCTACAAAAAAATTATATCACCATTGGCGAAAGATTTCAACGTATAGCATAATTCAGTTTTTAAAAGACAAACCTTCTGACATAACCGTAGAATAGTGGCCAAGTGTGGCTCTTAGTGCTGCATGTGGCGCTTAATGCTGCATGTGGCGCTTAATGCTGTATGTGGCTTTTAGTGCTGCATGTGGCTTTTAGTGCAGCATGTGGCTCTTAGTGCTGAATTAGGCTCTTAGTGCTGCATATGGCTCTTAAAGCTGAATGTGGCTTTTATTATTGCTGCATGTGGCTGTTATTGCTGTAATGGGCCTGTTAAAGTTTTATGTGGCTGTTATTGTTGCATAAGGCTGTTGTTATTTGCATGTGGCTGTTATTGTTGCATATGGCTGTTGTTGCTGTAAGGGGCTGTTAAAGTTTTATGTGGCTGTTATTGTTGCATGTGGCTGCTACGACATTTGAAGAATTGCAGTAGTGTCTGCATATATGTGTGAAGGTGTATTTAACTGTCTGTGTGAGGTTGTATTTAAATGTCTGTGTGAGGGTGTATTTAAATGACTGTGTGAGGTTGTATTTAAATGTCTGTTTTTGGCGTTTCAAAAGCGTATCTATATCACTATTAGAGATAACTTGAACAACAAAGACAGTAAACGTGTTTCTCTCTAGCTAGAATTGATGTGTATGTAATATAAACATATTCATTTACATGTGCGTTCCGCTGTTTTAATACTCAAATTGAAATTATGATTTCTAGCCCGTTTCTTTTCTCTGCAATTGGATTCCATTTTAATTGGTTTCCGCCTCTAGAATTTGCATGTCATGTCATTAAATGTCACTTTGCAAATGTCAAGATGGACATGAGAGAGAAATGCAGTAGGGATGTTAAAAAAGAAAAAAAGTGAGACATCAGAGAAATGTTGTGGAGGAGCCAGAAATCCCCCATGCAGCCATTTGGACATGTCTGGATCATTTTGGCACGAAATTAGCGTCGTGTTTTGAAGGAAGAAAAAAATATCAAAATTTGTATGAAAAATATGGACGTTTGTTCGAGTAATATGTAGTGAGTCAGTGGAGGAGGATTTTGAAGAGCGTGATGGTATAATTGACGTTAATTGAAACGGTGTGATGAATTCAGTAATGAAATGCATAGATAGCTGGTCATGTCATTCATAACTAAATGATTGAATTATTATGGGAAGTAATAGTATTAAATCTTAGGAGTCAACTAAGTCCATGTTGATTTGTTTGTGTATAGTGAGTCGGGGAGTGAACTGAGTCGTATGACGAACAGCGAGTCAGGTAATGTATACTTAGTCGTGTGATTAACAGCGTCAGGTCATGTGTACCTAGTCGTGTGATTAGCTGTGTATATTTTTCGTCGTGAGTAATGTATAAAGAAGTCAAGTGTTTATTGTGTAGTCAATTAATGTTTAGTTATTCATGTCTTGAAATTGTTTATTAGTCATGTACATGTATGGTAAGTAAATGACACTACCTAAAATAAGTCATTACATATTGCTACAAGAAATAGTAAATAAGTTGATAAATGGCAAGTCACAAATACAAATTGAACCATTTAGGTCTACATCAAACACCACATGCAATAGAACATTTCCTCTTCACCCAGAAATATGTCTAATGTGAGATTTGGTATAGATATGTTATGATTAATGTGAGATTTGATGTAAAATATGTCGTTAGAATAAAATATTTTACCAATCATATTTTACCAGTTATATTTTTACCAGTTTTTACCAAGTATTTTACCAGTTATATTTTACCAGTTATATTTTACCAGTTATATTTTACCAGTTATATTTTACCAGGTATATTTACCAGTTATATTTTACCAGTTATATTTATACCAGTTATATTTTTACCAGTTATATATTTTACCCGTTATATTTTACCAGTTATATATTTTACCAGGTAATTTTACCAGTTATATTTTACCAGTTATATTAAACAGTTATATTTTACCAGTTATATATTTTACCAGTTATATATTACCAGTTATATTTACACAGTTATGTTTTACCAGGTATCAGTTTTACCAGTTATATTTTACCCGTTATATTTTACCAGTTATATTTTACCAGTTATATTTTACAGTTATATTTTACCAGTTATATTTTACCAATTATATTTACCAGTTATATTTTACCAGTTTTATTTTAACAAATAGAAAACAAAATGAAGTTGTTGTTATTTTTTGTTTCTTTTTTTAAATTTATGCAGAAAATAATCCAATTATTTGTCCATGTCTACAACACTTTGAAATAACACTTCTAGCCCATGGCTCTCTCAAACAAGAAAATGTAAGAATGGAGGATTCATCTGTAGTTAAACGATGTCTTTATTCAAGGCAATGACCGCTAATGTTAATTTTGGTTTGAGCATCTATCAAAGCTTATTGATTTGGAATCTTACGAAAAGACAAGATCTTGAAGATTGGAGAAATGACTCCTGTATATTTTTACAGTCCAACCGCAATAATATTAACGTAATTCTTGAACATGTCGGCCACCGACATAAACCTCGTACTGTTAATAATAGTCCGCCTAACAAACCAACATGCCACACAATGACCAGCGATTTTCACGGACCGTATAACGAGCCATCTCAATATATCTCTAACGAGGCTGATGCTCAGTTTGAGGGAATTGGTGAAAAACGATTAAGGAATAATAGGCGTTATTATCAATAAATATTTTGTATATGTCTGTGAAAAATGTTGATTTTCTTGAACAGGATATTTCAGAGTTAACTGAACAAATGATAATACGATTGAACCTGCCATATAACATCATCAAGTTTTCATTATCTTGTTTCTATACTGTGACGAGGAAGCATTGTTTTTTTTTTAAGGCTTTGAACTAATTTCACTTTCTGTTGGTTTGTCCTCAAATCTTGTAACTAATTTTTTTGGACATTTCCTATTTTAGTGAAAAGGCTTAATTTGGCGCACGAGTATATTCTACATATTACACGATTATAATGATATCCTAGTCCATGGAGTTGCAATATTGTAGAATTACGAAGCTAACAGCTTTTGAATAATTTTGTAATGGGGAAAAATTCGGCAAAATATAATCAAGTTAAAACAAATAAAAAGCATAGCACTTATACAAAAGTTCGCAAAAAGGTGAAACATTTTTAGTTATATATCAACTTCTTGTGGAATCGGTTCGATCCTGGGTGAGAACCATGAGAATTTTTCCAGGTGAAATGTGTTTCAAAGTCGTCCCACAAGTCCACCCAGCTTTAAATGGGTACATGACTTGAAGTTGGGAAGTAAAGGCTAACCACACAATCCTTTCATATGCCGAGGTTATAGAAACAGATGAATTCTTCACTTCATATGCCCTTAGGGCTAAGGGAACTTTACTTTTTATCAACTTCTTAAGTTAATTCAATATAACTAATGAAAAAAACTTTAAAAAAAAGCTAATATTAAAAAGAAATGTTTTAAAACAAATTTGCTTTTATAAAAATGAACTTAAAAGTAAAACAAAAAACCAACAACTTATTACAACTTATAAAACTTATATAAATTATCATTACTAAAATTAAAAGCGTGGGTCTGAAAACTGAACTAAACTGAACTAAACATTAAACTGAACTAATTATGTTTTTACATTTGGTGATAAACTGCAAGAAATAAATAATTAATTTATACATCTAGATGAGTCTCCTGCCTTTATTTTTAGTAATAATAAATGTATATATATATATATATATATATATATATATATATATATATATATAAATTGTGAGAAAATAAGCTGCTTTTTTGTTTTACCTATTAGTGCATTTTGATAAAAGTTTTATTTAAAAATATTTATCCCTTGATCATATCAACCTGTAATATGTGTTTGTTCTTGTTGTTTTACATCACCACCATAGTCGATTATTACATCACCACCATAGTTGATTATTACATCATCACCATAGTCGATTATTACATCATCACCATAATCGATTATTACATCATCACCATAGTCAATTATTACATCCATGGAAATCTTGTTATATCTAGATATCCATGATTACATCACCACCATAGTTGAATATTACATCACCACCATAATCGATTATTACATTACCACCATAGTCGATTATGCCATTGCTACGAAGGACATAGGGAATTACTGGAATCGCTTGTATTCAAATTCATCACATATAACATGTTGACCAATCTCACAACCAAATAGTTTAAGTTTTGATAATTGTCATTTAGTGCCAAAACAGCAACGACATGTTATTAGAAAAGAAACAGTTGTTGTTTTTTTGTTTTTTTTTTAAATGGAATAAATGTATATGGATCCTATATTGGATGGCATAGGTGGTACAGTAAAACCTTGCTGAAACATGTTGTGACGAATGGTGTTATGTTTCGATCGGTAGTTTCAAGAATTCCCTCAACTGTTGTATTTATTTTCCATCACATTTTAAAAGAATATGCTTATCTGACTTATATAGATAACTGTTTATTTAAATGTTTTGTTATTTAGCCTTACGTTTAGTGTCAATAAAAAATGATTTTACCTTTGGTACCACTTCTGGACTTTTTACATTTCCTTTTTCTTTCAATGCTACTATTATAGATATAATAATAGTAAACTATAATCAAGTAGAACTGATTTTTTTACACAATGTTAATGTTAAATAATTTTGTAATGATTTAATTAGTACTTAATTAAGGTAAGTATTAATTAAACATATTTAGTTATCAGCTTATTGAAAAAAATTGTTTAGTTAAAAGTCTACAAGCAATCTCATTAGCTAGATGAAATATATAGAGCTCTACCAACCCCCCACCAACCCCATCCCCGTCCCACACATCTTCTCTCGGTGCCCTGTTGATATGGGAGAATTAAATTATTTAACAATGTTTTCACTTTCCAGATTTGTTTAGAGAATCCGCCGCCATCAACATAATACATCTGACTTGATTCTGTCCAATGTATACCGGAAGTAATATAATTATCGCATCACGTGGATGGGGGGGGGGGGGGTGAGGGGTTCACCGGCCAATCGTTGTTCATATGAAATAGAAGAAAGAGAAGAAAATCTGGATTTCACTGGAATCATCATCGTGTCAGTTAACAAGATTGTTATTGTTTGGTCCCCAGGACGGACCGTCCAGCTGTACGACCTGCCTGTCCACTGCTGTCACGAACAGCACGAATTAAAGCCTAAACAACAGTCGCTAGTGGACAGTTCCGTGACCCGGTCCATCCAGCCGGCTTCAGGTCAAACGAGCAGCATGTGGCCAATCACACTGATGGACAAGATGGACATCCAAATTTTAAAAGAGAAAAAAAAAATAACAACCGCAACGTTAATGCTGGACAGAAATGTTGGACAGAAATGTTGGACAGAAATGTAGGGTAGAAATGTTGAACAGAAAGGTTGGACAGAAAGGTTGGACAGAAATATTGGGTAGAAATGTTGGGTAGAAATCTGGGACAGAAATGTTGGACAGAAATGTTGGACAGAAATGTTGGAGACAGAAATGCAGGGTAGAAATGTTAGACAGAAAGTAAGTTTAGAAAGGTTGGACAGAAATATTGAAATGTCGGACAGAAATGTTGGACAGAAATACTGGACAGAAATGTTGGACAGAAAGTGTTGGACAGAAAGTTGACAGAAATGTAGGACAGAAATGTTGAACAGAAAGGTCTGGACAGAAATGTTGGACAGAAATGTTGGACAGAAATGTTGGACAGAAATGTTGGACAGAAATGTTGGATAGAAATGTTGGACAGAAATGTTGGACAGAAATGTTGGTTTTAAAGGTTGGACGGAAACGTTGGGTAGAAATGTTGGACAGAAATGTTGGACAGAAATGTTGGACAGAAATGTTGGATAGAAATGTTGGCTAGAAATGTTGGACAGAAATGTTGGAGAGAAATGTTGGACAGAAATGTTGGACAGAAATGTTGGATAGAAATGTTGGCTAGAAATGTTGGACAGAAATGTTGGAGAGAAATGTTGGACAGAAATGTTGGGTAGAAATACTGGACAGAAATATTGGACAGAAATGTTGGACTGTATTTTGATTGCCGTGATTGGGTTGCAGATTATGATACAATATGCTCTCACGTCTTTTAATAAAATCAAATATATCTCTGATTTGTGAATGACGAACACACTGACATGACCACAGATATCTGATTAGTGAATGACGAACACACTGACATGACCACAGATATCTGTTTAGTGAATGACGAACACACTGACATGACCAAAGATATCTAATTAGTGAATGACGAACACACTGACATGACCAAAGATATCTGTTTAGTGAATGACGAACACACTGACATGACCACAGATATCTGTTTAGTGAATGACGAACACACTGACATGACCAAAGATATCTAATTAGTGAATGACGAACACACTGACATGACCACAGATATCTGTTTAGTGAATGATGAACACACTGACATGACCAAAGATATCTAATTAGTGAATGATGAACACACTGACATGACCAAAGATATCTAATTAGTGAATGATGAACACACTGACATGACCACAGATCTTTATGATTTCTAATCTGAGAGTCAATTAACTTCTCTCTGAGTCACATGCTAGTATTCGGTTGAACCCACCAGCTATCCGAGTCACATGCTAGTATTCGGTTGAACCCACCAGCTATCTGAGTCATATGCTATTATTCGGTTGAACCCACCAGCTATCTGAGTCATATGCTAGTATTCGGTTGAACCCACCAGCTATCTGAGTCATATGCTAGTATTCGGTTGAACCCACCAGCTATCTGAGTCATATGCTAGTATTCGGTTGAACCCACCAGCTGTCAACAGACCTCTGGAGACGCCACAGGAACCAAGCTTATGTACTAATACTCTGCGATGTGAAAAGGGAGCGGGGGGTTACTAAATCTGTATAGCTGGACATAACCTTGAGTACTACATGTGTATAGCTGGACATAACCTTGAGTACTACATGTGTATAGCTGGACATAACCTAGAGTACTACATCTGTATAGCTGGACATAACCTTGAGTACTACATGTGTATAGCTGGACATAACCTTGAGTACTACATCTGTATAGCTGGGCATAACCTTGAGTACTACATGTGTATAGCTGGACATAACCTTGAGTACTACATCTGTATAGCTGGGCATAACCTTGAGTACTACATGTGTATAGCTGGACATAACCTTGAGTACTACATCTGTATAGCTGGGCATAACCTTGAGTACTACATGTGTATAGCTGGACATAGCCTTGATTACTACATGTGTATAGCTAGGAATAACATTGAGTACTACATCTATATAGCTGAGCATAACCTTGAGTACTACATGTGTATATCTGGACATAACCTTGAGTACTACATGTGTATATCTGGACATAACCTTGAGTACTACATGTGTATATCTGGACATAACCTTGAGTACTACATGTGTATATCTGGGCATAACCTTGAGTACTACATGTGTATATCTGGACATAACCTTGAGTACTACATGTGTATATCTGGGCATAACCTTGAGTACTACATGTGTATATCTGGGCATAACCTTGAGTACTACATGTGTATATCTGGGCATAACCTTGAGTACTACATGTGTATAGCTGGGCATAACCTTGAGTAGACAAAGTCACAGATTCTACAATCAATGATAAAGTGGATACATGTCATACTACAATCAATTATAAAGTGGTTACATGTCATACTACAATCAATGCTAAAGTGGATACATGTCATACTACAATCAATGATAAAGTGGATACATGTCATACTACAATCAATTATAAAGTGGATACATGTCATACTACAATCAATTATAAAGTGGATACATGTCATACTACAATCAATTATAAAGTGGATACATGTCTTACTACAATCAATTATAAAGTGGATACATGTCATACTACAATCAATGATAAAGTGGATACATGTCATACTACAATCAATGATAAAGTGGATACATGTCATACTACAATCAATGATAAAGTGGATACATGTCATACTACAATCAATGATAAAGTGGATACACGTCTTACTACAATCAATGATAAAGTGGATACATGTCGTACTACAATCAATGATAAAGTGGATACATGTCATACTACAATCAATGATAAAGTGGATACATGTCATACAACAATTTCTTTAATCAGAATTTAAACTTATTAACTTCTTTAAACAATACCGTTAAAAAATTTAGCATAAAATATTTTTAAAATAAAGTTTTCGTTTTCCAAAATAGTATTTCATTGAGTCTGAATGAAAGTGACCATGTATATCTGACATTAAGGAAACAACACTTTAACCTAATCGTTACTATTATTTGTATGATTTATATAGTTTTCAGTGAGTATGTATACTAGTATAAACTTACATTCGTGTATGTCCGTTGATAAATGAGTCCACTGATAGGTGAGTTGGTGTGAAAGTCACTGTATTTATAAGTGCCTGAGTTTAAGTGTAAGTCACTGTTTATGTAAGTGTCTGAGTAGATGTGTAAGTAACTGAGCGAGGAAATGAATAAGTACTTATGTGAGTGTATATGTGACTAGGTGAATAGATTTATTAATAACACAATATCAGAGGAAATGAAAGGCATATCTAATTCACTATCTATAGTTTTATCATACAACACTCACTAACGATGATAGTACTATTGAGTATCAAATTCTGACATTTCACATCAAACTATTTCCTCTCCTAACGCTGATGTGTAATGAAATAAACAACAATAATAACAACAATTAGTCAATCTTCATGTCTTGACCTCACTCTACATGCCCACCAATATTGAATGAAACCAAATTAAAAATGCTAATACCCGCATCCCTGTAAGACATTTTATTCCAACGCTGTAAGGAAGAAGAAGAAAAGAATGTGAAGTCATTTGAACATGCTAATTTTTCAACGTACAGGCCAGTTCATGTTCATCTGATGGAACCGACCTTCGTCCTTATTAGCAATTTTCATAATGCTCATCGTGTGTGCGGCTGATCAGAGCCCGCTGGCAGGAGGGATTGGGTGGGGGGTGGGGGGGAGGCCGTGGGGTGGGGGGTGGGGGGTGGGGGGTAGAGGCGGAGGTGGGCGGGGGGCGGCTAGGGAAGAAGAGAAAGTGATTGACAGCGGAAGGTTTTCAAAATAAAAATAAAAGAGACGACTATGATGTGCCCGGACATTGATTCCTTGCCCCACGTGAAAGCAGCAAATGGACAGTAAAACACACACACTCTCAGCCACACAACACGCACTCACTCATACACACACACACAAAAACACAGGATGGGGGACGGTACAATCTCCGCCGTAGGCTTAGAAAAAAAAAAGTAAAAGGAGCATGTCTCAGGATCATGATGGCTCGCTGAGCTCCATTTTAGTGATACGCTCGGGATGGGGGGGGGGGGGTTGGGGTGGGGGCTTAAAAGTTAAACTTCCGACACTGGAATAAAGACTCGAGGGACGGTTTTTAATTGTTAATGAGACAAGGGAAAGGTTGTGGATGGTGAGTGCTAGAATATCTGTAGGGGTGGGGGGGGGGAGGGCTGATAGGCAGTGGATGATAACCGACAGCTTGGCAAGCCGGGCACCCATCTATACATAGAGAAAGAGGCGTTAGTCCTTGGGTCGAATCGAACTGTCGGAGTCGTTTGATTTAAAAGTGCTATTTACAGCTGGTTACACCATTGAATAACAATACTTTCAAGGGAACAACGTTGACGAACAATACTTTCAAGGGAATAACTTCCCTTTTCGTTCCACGCTTTCTTTTCTTTTATTACCCTTTCAATTATCTTCGTTCAATCCAGAGAGCATTCTTTTTTGAAAAAAAAAAAAAACAATCCGATTTTTAGAAGGCGCGTCCAATTGACTTTGTTTTTAATTTGAAGCTGCAAAAATAATATCCATTAAAATGTCAACCATGTTAGCAGATTTCTTTCAGTTTGGAATCAAAGTTCACATCATGTACCTAGTTTGCTTCTGCTGATGTTAATTGTTTTTTCTTAAAAAGAAACTCAACAACTTGAGTCTGAGATTTTTTTTTTTCATTATTATTAAAAGGTTTCAAAAAATTGCATGTAAGAAAAATACTTGCAGAGCGACATTTGGATTTGTTGATTGGTGTATAATTACGAACAATAGTCAGTGCTTTTAAAATGGATTGGGTGGAGGGGGGGGAGAATTGTGTTATTTAAGTTTGAATTAAAAAAAAATAACAATGACCGTGTTTCAAGTTACTTTGATTAAGAATATTGATTCATGTAAACAAAGAAAACGGTTTATTGATAAATAGCCATTCTTAGATCTTAGGAGAGCCGCGATATTCATACAGAGTGATGATATTTAGAATCTCTACATATGGGCAATACTCGATGGAGGGGAGGGGCTCTAAGCTGTTGTTTTTTTTTTTTAGTTTGCCGACATATAAGATCGACTTTAATTGTGTGTGTTGAAGAGAGAGACAAAGTGGTGAGACATGTAGAGACGTTTAATTATGGTTGTTGGGGATGGGAGAGGGGGTGTGAGATTTTATTTTTATGCTGATGGCCGAGAGGTGTAAAAGCGATTGACTGTCGACCTGAGAGTCCCGGGTTCACCCTCACTGAACCAGCTTTTAAATGGATACCGGACATATGTTAGGGAAGTAAAGGTTGCCTGACGTTGTGCTAGCCAAACAATTCATTCATATGTCGTAGTTAGAGAAACAGATTAATTCAAAAATACTTCATCTACCCAAAGGTCTTTTAGGATAAGGGAACTTCACTACCCAGTCACCAGGTAACAGAGAATACTTGTATAAACAACACCATTCTAACAAAATGACTCATTGCATCGGGTCCTATTTATCTTCTCACCAAGCTCTCTTTTGTTGTCTTTGAATGGATCATAGCCTCTAACAGTTGTCTTTGAATGGATCATAGCCTCTAACAGTTATCTTAGAATGGATCATAGCCCCTAACAGTTGTCTTAGAATGGATCATAGCCTCTAGCAGTTATCTTAGAATGAATCATAGCCTCTAACAGTTGTCTTTGAATGGATCAAAGCCTCTAACAGTTATCTTAGAATGAATCATAGCCTCTAACAGTTGTCTTTGAATGGATCATAGCCTCTAACAGTTATCTTAGAATGGATCATAGCCTCTAACAGTTGTCTTAGAATGGATCATAGCCTCTAGCAGTTATCTTAGAATGAATCATAGCCTCTAACAGTTGTCTTTGAATGGATCAAAGCCTCTAACAGTTATCTTAGAATGGATCATAGCCTCTAACTGTTGTCTTAAAATGGATCATAGCCTCTAGCAGTTATCTTATAATGGATCATAGCCTCTAACAGTTGTCTTTGAATGGATCAAAGCCTCTAACAGTTATCTTAGAATGGATCATAGCCTCTACCAGTTGTTTTATTTTCTTTTCGAGTGTTGGAAATGAAAGTATCAATATTTCTGAAAGTTAAAACCGTGGCACTAAATGAAACGGAAGAAGCAGGTCGCTCTATAGAGCTGGTAACTTTTATACACAGGTTTCAGGTTCAAATCGTGAAATTGAATTAAATTTAAAAATCAAGATGGATACTGGACAGGAGTAGGGTGGGTGGTAACGCATGCGCCCTTAACCTCTGCTTAACAGTCCTCGCTTTTATAGTGACCACTGGTCATACAAATTTGTCAGTATAAGTAGGTGGAATGCTTTTGATGTTGCTTTATGTAAAGTATACTTATCAAAATAAATGCGAAGCAAATTTAAAGATCTACATTCTCTTGTTAAATGTGAAGACTGTAAAAATACTAAATAAATAATCCTTTCTCATCTACGAAATATAGTTTTCACATCAAAAGACAATGTTACGAATTGAGATATCTAACCTTTAACCTTTTATTCCGGAGATTAACGATCTTCTAAAAATAAAATACGAATAATATATTATATATATATAAACTATTATAAAACAACATTAAAAATAATGAAAAAATTTTCAAAGCAATTATGGAACAGTTTGAATTTTGAAGTGCCTAGAACAGATGGAAATCATATTTTTTTGTCAGGATTCTGCATCGCATCAAAGCCTCAAACTGCTCGTAGTTTTACAAATTTGATTACTCATAAAACAAATTAGGTAGCTATATAGAGGGGGCTTCTCTCTATCTCTGCCTCTTTTAGTCTCTCTCTCTCTCCCTTACTCTCCCTCGTATGCTGCTCCTCTCCCCCAGTGAGAGTTATCATTCTCACTTTAACAAACGGTCATTTACATAAATTTCGCTGAAACATTCCCTATGATCTGCATGGCCGACGCTCGCACTCCCCCCACATGCCGCAATTAACGTCCCCTAAACTTGGTCAGCTGTTTCTCTAGGGTCAACCACAGATAACAAGTCTCCAAGGAGCCATGGTTTTTGCACCCGCATCTGTCTTTGACCTTTCATTCCTCCCTCCCTCCCCCCCCCCCAAACTCATTGATTTCAAACTGGACTGAATCAAATACGTGTCATTTATTTCTTGGCTTTCTGAATAATTAAGGATTCTCATTTTTATTACACACTGTTTTCACTGGGACTATTTTGGTTTTTCGTTTATAGTTGTACAACATTCAATACAGCGAAAGCAGCGCTTTGTTTTAAGCCTTAAGATTATTATATACAGTTAAATATACTTATAGATTTATTATTTAGAACATGTAGATTTCAAATCGACAAAACGAAAAAAGAAAACATAAAATTGCCATAAGAAATAAATTCGTAAAAAAAAGTAACTTACTTAAAAGTTTTAACGATACACAAGTGTCTCTATTAGTAACGTCTAAAACTAGAATAAAGCCGAAAATAAACTCACAAAAATCAGCACAAAAAATGTAGGAGAAAACAAGAATTCCTGAGTATTTATGAATTATTAAAATGAAATTTTTAAAATTATGTTTGAATCTTAGATATAGAGTATATCTAAAACTAATGAATTATTAAGGAAACCTTTCGTTCGATAAGTCTTTATAATTTATCTATTCCACTTTCACTTTATTAACAAAACAAAACAAAATGATGGGCCATTTAATAGCAGTTAAAAAAACAACAACAGTGAATTCGTGAATTTGCATCAAATTTTCAACATTTTTGAAGGATCGAACCAGGGACCCTCAGATCGACACGACCATCCGTCCCAGATAAATATCACCCCCTCCATACTTGGGACACATTTTAGGTTTTGTTGTGGCCCTTCTTTCATCCCCACCACAACCGGGAGTGTAATGGCCAAGGAGACACGGGCCCATTAGCTTCTGGTGTGATTGTTAGGCAATTATATATTGCAGCCGTGAAGCTTGAATGCCAACGACTGCATTTACTTCCTTCTCCTGTAGTCGACCCGTGGGATAGATGGCCCACCGGTGCATTCATAGCCCCTGAAGTGACAAATAAATATATATATATATACGCTCTAACGTGCCTTGCGTCCGTGGTCATTGCATCATCGGTTATGGTAATGACGTGTGAAGGTCATCGCTATAAACATTGTCCATAAACATGGTGTCCCATCAGTGCAAGTAAATTGTGGGAGTAAATTTTAACATTAATTGACCTTTACTTATTTTTAGTTGATTTTTTCTTTGAATGAGGTACATGAGTCTCCCTCCCCCTCCCCCACACCCCACAGCTTGTTACCGGCACACACATCTATCACGTGACATAATATCTAGATCAGTTATAAATCTTTAAAAATTGACAAGGACTTCATGTAGTAGTAATACAACGCTTCGATCTTTCCTCGCGTTATTACTATTAGTCCAGTGGCTATGCATTATTTCATTGAAAGTCGCATTCCGGGGTTTGTTGTTTTAAAAAGAGGTTAAATACTCAGCAATGCCTCACCTTAGTCGATTTAATGAATAAAAATAAGACCAATAGGAGGACAGGGTTGGGGCTACGCTGTAAGGCCAGCTAGGCGTTCGTAAGTTTGTTTGTCGGGATTGGTACCTGCACTGCGGTGTCTCGAATGAGTTCAAAGTGAGTTTGGTATAAAGTAAAAATACATTAAAGATCTCCATCGTAGTGAGGAAAGGTGATTCGAATTACCCAAAAACTGGCTCAATGTAGGAATGGAAAAAAAAAACTCATACAATTATACATAGATATGCAAATACACCCAGAAATGTTTATACACTCATACAACAAACACATCACCATAAACATGAAAGTGTAAACAGACACATACACATATACTGCTATAAAAATACCCAGTTACATCACACACAAACATAAACCGCCGCTTACAAAACACACACTCACACCGCTCACACACACTGACATACAAACCATCTCTTACAACACATACACACACAGTGACATACGAATAACCGCTGACACCAAACACATACACTGATATACAAACCAACCCTTACAACACACCCACACACTGACACGCAAACAATCGCTTACAACACACACACACCAACTGCGATCCCAAACAATTTATTTTTTGGTGAGAACAAAGACTCCCCCTCCCCCCCCCCACCTTAAGTCAGGTTCATGTCCCTAGGTTTAAAAAACAAAACAGGAGCGGCTCCCATTACACATCAATTAGGGCCAGGCTGTTTACCTAGCTGCTCATTTTAAGTCCAGACATTTCTACAAGAACCAGAAGCCAAGAGTCTGGAGTGGAGAGGCAGGCAACGCCTTGAATAAACAGGCTCGTCATGTCAGGCCCACTGACTGCTTTAAACAGTACTGTTGTGAGTTTATACAGCCCTGTGTAGACCAATACAGATGACTCTACGACACAGGCGGAATCATGTAAACATGATGGGAGGGACCGAAAGAACAGTTGTTTTCATGGCACGTTTAGTGAAGTTCAGGGTCAGTGGTTTGGATCTTGTGATCATCTATTGTTAAACTAATACGACTAACTTTTTTTAGTTGTCCTGCTATTAATTTTGATAAACTAAGGAATTTATAGACAAAAGTAAATTACATTATTGAATATATTACACATTCTATATGGGCCATTAATTTATAATTATTTATTGATATGTTTTGGTCCTAATTAGCATATCTCATGAGTCACTGTCGGAGACTGTCCAGCTTTGTGGTGGACTGCCGATGGAAAATCCTCGCTGTGAATCCTGTGATACAAAAGAAGGTTTGCGGGTCATTGCAAAAAATATTCCAACAGATATTAGTGGGCCCTCATTTAACCTTTGTGGGCCCCCGTGAGAGGCAGACCTTCTCACCAGTATAAGAAAAGGAAGATGGAGAAAATAGGTATACCTGTATGGAAGGATACAGTTGATTCAAAGTTGATTACTTTTGAACGATATTCCTTTGTTTTTAATCTGGCCTAAATGTTTTTGTAATGACGTTAAGGCATGTGTACTTTCATAATCATTTCAAAGAAAGCTCAATAAATATTTACACACATATTTATTTTTTTATTTGCATAGTTAAACGATAACTCTCATTGATGTGGTGTTGGCGGATACCCATACGCCGTGCGCCTATAAATCGCCTAGCGCGAAAACACAATTTACATCACAGTACTTACTCGATTCGTTTACTATATCTATATACTAAATTTTAAATTCCCTCAACCGACGTGAGGGGTGGGGGTGGGGGGGGGAGAGCGAATAGATATATCCATAGATGTGTTTTCAAACTTTCAAACATAGATTTGGTGGCGTCCATCTCCTCTCCAAGTCTCCTCTACCGTTACGTTGCGCTTACAAAAAATTTAATTTCCTTCCGAAGAAACATAGGAAACATCTTTTGCCACATACAGCTTTCAGTAAATTAGACCGAACATAAATGGTGACAAAATCTGCCATGTCAATACTGCTGGATGCGCTGTGCTTAAGGCTAGTGTCTAATACGGGGGTGGGGTGTCTAGAACTAAATCTAGAACTGTACCTAGAACTATACCTAGAACTGTATCTAGAGCTGTACCTAGAACTGTACCTAGAACTGTACCTATATCATATCAAAAACAATCTTATGAAGGAGGCAAGTGGAGGTCATTTTAAGCAGTAAAATATTCTTTACTAGCCGTCCCGCGACGTAGCATACGCCGCCATATCAATCAATATAATTACTGTAATTATTTTTTTACTTAATATATTTCACTAAATAAAATGACAAAACATCATTTAAGAAATTAAAATAATCTGGTTTTATAAAAAAAAATCAACGCGCTTGCTGGTGAAACAATGCGTGGTCGTCTGTGACAATCCCCCCTCCCCCACCACCACAATATAGTGTTTTTTTTTTTGTTTCAACAACACGCTTGCTGTGACCCAGCCCTCGTCTCCCAGCAAACTATAATGGTGTCGAGTGCTTGCTGTGACTGAACCTAAGCTATTCTATAAATAGTCCTGAACGCCGTTCTCGAAGTTGCGTTATATATATATATAGAGAGAGATTATCGATCAAACCAAATTCAAACTGTCAAACAGTGTTTAGTCTACATTCCCTCATTAACATGTCCCGACATCTTCGACTTAATTTTTTTGACGTAGTATAGTTTCTTTTTGAATCCATTTATTAACCGGATCATTGGATTTATTTGTATAAATTGTTATCAGTATTTTTCAATAATTGTTATAACAGCATGGCTAAAAATGTTTGTTGTTATTTTAGTATTAATTTAATGCTGAAATGTCATGAATCATGGTATAAAGATTTAAAACATCGGTAATTTAATATTGTTACTACTAAGTTTTAAATACTATTAATTACTTTATCGTACGGAATATCAACAGATAGGCCTTTACTCAAAATATATTTCTTACATTTAATAATTCTCACATTTTGTTTTGAATCTGTAAAATATTTTTACAAACAAAAATAAACGATAAAAGAAAAGTGTTCAAACCACAAAAGTTGAATTGTTTATCTGTGGGTGAAACGAACATTGAAACATGGTGAAATAAAATATAAAATACAAACAAAGTTCATTAACCTTGGTCCTCGCATTTTATACCCGTGGTACATTATATAACCGCGGTACATTATATACCTGCACAACATTATTTACCCGCGGTAAATTTTTATAACCGCGGCACAGTGAACATAATCAATGGAGGTCATGTTTGTGACTTTTCTACTTTTGATTTTAAAACATTGAAACCAATTTTGCATCAGATTATATATTTCGAACTTTCATCGATAATTTGTTTATACTGTTAGTAAACTACATATTAAAAAAAATCTATTGTTTATTTAAAATATACTTTAACGGTAGAGAAAATATTTTTTCTACTGCATTCCGTTACAAAAACAAAAAACCCATTCCATTGTTAATGTGGTATCGTTTAGTCCAACTATCTATAGTTTCTGTCGTCCAGGGATTTGACTCACCACTCATGCAGCACTGAATGTCTTCATGTGGAAACATTTCAAATAAACAGAAACGTATCGCTACACTTAACTTTTATCTTTCCTCTATTGTTTAGATTTTTTTCTTTTTCCCCAGCAACATTAACGCTTACAGCTAAGGTCAATTTAACAAGGATGGCTTTCTTCGTGCCGTCGACTTTAAAAAGTTTTTAAATTTCTTTTTTTTTTTTTCAAATGCTGCATCGCGTTTCACAACATTTCGTGAAGTAAGGTCTAAAAAAAAAAAGTCCCCCCCCCCTTTCACCCAGCTCCGCACTCTTTCAAAGTAAATTTTCTGTCAGTTAAAGAGACGTTACTCGGTTAATACATCCGGTTACTCGCCTATCACAAGGGTGAGAAAAAAAACTCCGAGTTTCCTGCCCTTGTTTTAATGCTTTGTAAATGGGCAATGCCCATAAGGCGGTCAGTGTTGTTGTTGATTGTTTTTTTTTTGTTGTTTTTTTTTTAACCCCCTCCAGTCTCATTCACAGCCCGTTGCCTCCGACACTGTTGGCCACTTTACCAGATCAATGCCGACTGTACAGAGGCCGTGGTGCAACCCATCACGGAACAGGACCCATTCAGGAAACGCGTTCATTTGATGTGCGGTCGTCACGCCAAAGCGAGTTCCCCACTTTTTATTTCATCCACCCTGTCGGTCCTATTACATGAGCTCCACTGGTCAAATAGATCAAGGGTCCTTCGGTTGTTGTTTTTTTCAGACTCTTATTTTCATGTTTTTTTTCCCCTAAAGATGTGAACCTATTCAAAGGATGATTGCCAAGAAATAGCACATACATAGACATATAGACAGACACATACATAGACACATACATAGACATATACATAGACACATACATAGACACATACGTAGACACATACATAGACACATACATACACACATACATAGACACATACATAGACATACATAGACATATAGACAGACACATACATAGACACATACATAGACACATACATAGACACATACATAGACACATACAGAGACACATACATAGACACATACATAGACATATACATAGACATATAGACAGACACATACATAGACATATAGATGGTAAGGCATCCCCTTGGTTGAGATTTTTTTTAAGCCAGCCACAAAGAAAAGGGAATCTAAAATTATTTTACATTTGGGGGGGGGGGTAGTCAGAGAAGGATTGTTAAGGGCCCAATTGTTACAATCTGGTGTCTTAACAGAGTTTTTGTCAAGGGTCCCAAAATATACTCAAATTTACTTCGCCAACGGTACCCCAACCCAGGCACGCCGAGAGGGGGGCAAAAAGGTCATTGCCAGGGAGCCCGCATCTGTAAAGGGGCCCGGCCGTCAATTTTTTCACGACGTTTTATTTATTAAGGGGCCCGCAATGATGTCCTGCCCTGTGGCCCTTGTTGGCTCTCGGCGCCACTGCCCTACCTTAGGGCCCCCAAATTTACTTTTTATAGCCCCCCCCCCCCATTTTTTTTTCATATAGCTCTCAAGAACTAAAGAGTTGCTCTGCATAATTGTATAAACAGAACATTGTTATTTCGACTAAGGGACCTTTAGCAGTTCGGACCCTAGACAGCCGGATAGTTTACCCTATACATCTGAACGGTTAAGCTTTCAATGGTGTAATTTTTAGAACTTATTTACATCTAAAGATTTTTTTATTATGATTGCTTCAAAACTAATCTTTACATTACGGTATATTTATAATTCTACGACAGTATACAAAAAGGACACCCGCCACACACACACACACCCACACCCACACATCTGTAGCGGTGAGTTTCAATAAAGTAGCACCGAGTCAACCTCATACATTGACAACATTATTGGATTTGATGCAATTAACCGCCTCCCAGCCTACACTTAAGGTGCGATAAGAGAAGTCGTGACAAGATGCATTAAAGCCTGGACTCTCTGATGGAGCTGATCGAATCTTCGATCTACACTACCTACGATTGAAGCGAAAAGGGGGAACAAAATAAAACGATGGAAATCGAAAGATCAAAATGTAACAAGGTTTAAAACTGATTGAATTGGGAGGATAGAATTGACCATTGGTTGGCGAGACTTTGTGGTTTCTTTAGAGTTTGTTTATATGTTATGAAATGTATTTCACAAAAGAAAATGTGTTTGTATGTGTTTTTGTGTGTGCCAGTTGGTATATGTGTGTTAATTTCTGTAAATGTGTTTGTGTGTGAGTATTGATGAACGTGTGACATGATAGACACAGGTAGAAAGGATAACTTCCAAAACATGCGCAATTGTCACAGAGTTACCTGATTAATTGCCCGTGAGAATTGTTCAACAACTAAGCTATCTATCAGTCACACATCAATGTTGACAATGATTTTTTTTTGTCCAAAGTAATCAAATTCAATGTGCGGTTTCCATTGAATCAAATGTTTTTTTCTATTATTATTATTTAATCTTATTAAATTAACTGCTGCAAGTATTTTAAATAACACTATTACATAACCTAAAATGAAATATGTGTATGAAAAATTTCATAAAAAATCATCATTTACTATCTTCATCAGTCTTCGTGGGTTTTTGAGCAAATATTTCGGCTTACTCTTTCTATATATTATTCTTTCTATCCGTTACTCTATATCTCCATGAAGTGACATATGTCAAAATACTCCTCACTTTCACAGAGCAGTTAAATAGACGTATAGGACATTCTGGGGATTCACACATGTAATTAAACGTATTGTACCAGATATAACCACGAAAGAAATGTGACCGACATGATTTTTATCACTTATATTCTATGAGTCACAATTAGTATCGGTCATCTTATTGTATCATTATTACCATAGCCGAGTGTGCAATAGCTCTGGAGGCACCAAGGGGAAACTCGGAAAATCTGGTGTTTGAACCAAGAATGCTGCAAGCGGATTGGGCTGACAACCAAGAAGTGAGTCACACGAGGGACACTGTGGTAGAGCTTTTTAAATTTTGCTGGTAACAACCAACAACAGAATTAAATTTGTTGATACCTCGATTGATTTTTGTTTTTTTGAGTGTTTGTACCTTAAAGCAATGTGCTAATTCTATTTTAGTCGCGGGGGAAAAAAAAACACCTGAACACGTCACATTGTAAGAACACACTTTGTCACATACGGGCACCTTATAGTCATCTCGGCACACGGTGACTATCATACTAACCCTGTTATTGGATTCCGTGCCCATTTCCATTTGTTATCAGCTACAATATGTATGAGACTAAAAATCAATAAAAACGTTCTGCGGGGTGAATCTGTCACAAATGTTTTGTTTAAAATGTGTCTCAATAGTTGACTTTTTTGTTTTCCCCCTGAAGTAAACTATTTCTGAAATAACTTATTGGTTTGCCGGGGCCGGGGAAGGGGGGGGGCTAAAAAATGGGGGATTGAAGCTGGGCTGGTAGAAGTGGTGGGAATAAAAATAGAGTTTGTTTTTTTTTAGTAAAGGAAAAAGGAAATGTCATTTAATGTAATGACATTGACATCTGTATAATTTTTTTTTAAATGTCACTATATCATTTCGTTATAACATCTGATTTCCAGCATGATGTTTGCGGCGAAGGGTATTGGCTGTGTGCTCCTTTAAAAGGAATCTGTTTTTTTTTTACGCAGCCATTCGGTACATAAGGCTGATAGATGAAACACTAGTGCGCTCTGATATGTGTGCGCTCTGTTGTAATATGTATTCGCTCAGTTGTAATATGTGTGCGCTCTGTTGAAATATGTATCCGCTCTGTTGTAATAGGTGTGCGCTCGAATGTAATAAATGTGCGTTCTGTTGTAATATGTGTGCGCTCTGTTGTAATATGTATGCGCTCTGTTGTAATATGTATTTGCTCTGTTGTAATATGTGTGCGCGCACACGCCCATAAACGAACAATTGTTTTCATATATTGTAACTGTGTTATTTACTGCACTGTATTATTTCACAAGACTAGTATTATCTTGTTCTGGCCTTTACAATGTTTTCTTTCACATTTCTATATAGACTTGTTCAGCAGTATCTGTCATTTCACCCAATACTGAAGACATATTTTTGTTCAAAGATACAATCAGTGGCGTCTATAGTGAGGGGGTCGAGGTTGGGTGTTCATCCCTGCTAGTCATTTTTTCCACATTGAATCTCGGAAACAGACCATTAAATTTTATTAAAGGTAAAAGATAAGTCGATCCGTTTGCAAGATATCCACTAACGAAATTTTACGTATTTTAGTTCTATAGCCAGCCAACGTATAATGAAACCATTTAATCCGAGCTGAACAAGCTCTAGACAATCCTTTCGTACATCAATTAGTTGCTGTTTGGAGTCTCCGTGTGAAGTATTGGGTAGACGACACACCTGTCACATGAACATCAAAGGAGCTAACCAAGACGTGAAAAAACAACGTATTTTGATAAGTTGTTGTACGAATATACGTACTTGAATCTTGTATACAGAGGCGGTGTCAGCAGTACGCAGGGCCTAGGGAGAGATCATCAGCGGATCTATAGCGAGTGCCCTATGCGGCTCCTGAAACAAAAGATCAGTTTTGCTACCGCTAGAAAAACAATAAAATAAACTCCAAGTGCTGGGCCCTTCAGGCGCTGGGCCTGTGGGAGATGACCTACTTTGCCACACACTGAGGACACTACTAGGGTATACATTTTAAGGACACCCTGTATTTGAATTTAAAATGAACCAAGTTGTCTGTATTTTTAAAAAAAAAATAAAACATTCCAAAAAAAGCTTAAAAACATCTTCGAAAAAAGGTTGCAAAAATAATGCCGGTTTTTTACTTTGCGACTGTCGACCTAAAGGTACCTGGTTCGATCTCAGGTGAGGACCAAGCAAAATTTTTCAGGTCTTGGCTTAAGTCCCCGCTATGTCTTACATGGTGCCTCCATGGCCATTGCACTCCTGGCTGTAGTGGGGATGAAAGAAGGGCACTACAAACCTAATAATTGTCCCATTTAGGTGGGCGATATTTTTTTATGGGGACGGATGGTCGTGCGGTAAAGCGCGAGATTGTCGACCTGTAAGGTACCTGGTTTGATCTCCGGTGAGATCAAAGAAACTTTTCAGGTCTTGGCTAAGTCCCCGTTTTATCTCCCGTGGTGCCTCCATGGCCATTGCACTATCGGCTATGGTGGGGATGAAAGAAGGGCACTGCAAAAACCGTCCAATCGGTGGTTTATCTAAGAGATCTAAGAGATTTAATCTCTCCCTTACAGGGACTTCACACACACACACACACACACACACACTGGTTACTTTCACTACACAGAGAAAAGTTATCAATGGCATAAAGATGGCATGATCGCAAATGAAAAGGCCTAAAATACAAACAAATAAAAAAAAAAGAATTAACATGCCGGACGTTCAAATTACAAATACATGTTCGAAATCTAAAGCAATTTAATACATTCATTTCGTTTTTCAATTTATTCGACTCTGAAGACATTTTGATTTCGAAAAGGGGGCGACACAAAATCAATTTACGCCCCTGTACACAGCTATTACTACAGTTAAGCACAACACATCCAACACACACAACACACATTCAACACACATCCAACACACACAACAACATTCAACACACATCCAACATACACAACACACATCCAACACTAGGTATGTGACGAAGTTCGAATTCGAATCCGACAACATTCGAACTTCGACGTTTTTTGAGCAAAGTCGAATCCGACGGATTTAAAAAAAAGTCCGTCGGATTCGAATTTGAAAAATTACCGTTCAAATACGGCCGTAGAAATCGTAACTAAAATTTAAAAACCTAGAGACTTTCGAAAACCCGAAATAAAGAAAACAGATAAAACTAAACTCCTGGACCCTTAATCAGCTGTCCATAGATTAGACGTCGTGTTTGGTCATGAACGTATTTTAGATACACCCCTCACGCCAAACACTGTTTTCATCCGAGCTTTCTTGGTATACTCCCTTTTAGCCAAGTGTTGACCCAAATCCGAATCCGCATTCGAATCCGATGGATTTATATTTGCCAAATCCGAATCCGACGGATGCGGATTTTCATCAGCTCCATCACATCCCTATCCAACACACACAACACACATTCAACACACATCCAACATACACAACACTCATCCAACACACACATTCAACACACACAACACACATTCAACACACACAACACACATTCAACACATATCCAACACACACAACACACATTCAACACACACAACACACATCCAACACACACAACACACATCCAACACACACAACACACATCCAACACACACAAAACACATCCAACATACACAACACACATCCAACACACACATTCAACACACACAACACACATTCAACACACACAACATACATTCAACACACACACAACACACATTCAACACATATCCAACACACACAACACACATTCAACACACATAACACACATCCAACACACACAACACACATCCAACACACACAACACACATCCAACACACACAAAACACATTCAACACACACAACACACATTCAACACACACAACACACATTCAACACACATCCAACATACACAAAGCACATCCAACACACATCCAGCATACACAACACACATAACACACATCCAACAAACACAACACACATTTAACACACATAATACATATTCAACACACACAACACACATCCAATACACATCCAACACACACAACACACATTCAACATACGCAACACACATCCAACACACATCCAACATACACAACACACATCCAACACACAACACACATTCAACACACATAACACATTCAACACACAACACACATTCAACACACACAACACACATTCAACACACACACCACACATCAAACACACACACACCACACATCCAACACACACAACACACATTCAACACACACAACACAACACACATTCAACACACGTAGGATTTTAAAAAAAAAACCGTTTTGACTTTGTTTTCTTAACTTGACCCCACCCCACCCCACATTACCCCAACCCTCAACTGACTTTTAGGGCTGTTAAATAATGACGTCATCAACACCTTGCTAATGGACGGCTGTGAGAGCAATTAGCCAGGCTGTGGGGTAATTTCTTTTTGTTTTAGTTTATTTTTTTTTAATTCTTATCCTCACTTGTTTTACCGGGGGAAGGGGGGGGGGTGATGTTTAATTTTTGAGAAAATCAATTTTTTTTTTTAATGCGACGGGTCAAAGACAAGAGTGACAACAGGAACGAGGGGAATGTGGTGGGTGTGAAGTGGCGTCAATGTTGCAGAATGACGGGTAGGGTTGAAACAGGGAAAGATGTGTTTGAAGCGTTAGATCCATTAATTAGGACAGACGTTTGATCAGTAATAGACAATCTTCACGGAAACCAATTTTGAAAAAAAAAAATCATTTTATTTAAAAAATATGTCTATGTACTCGCTGCTGGCGAATTTATTTATTTTTTTTTTTGGAAAGATTTGATCCCAAACAGATCGTGTTTTTTTAACAATCGGGAAATGATTTGATCCCAAACAGATCGTCTTTCTTAACAATCGGGAAATGATTTGATCCCAAACAGATCGTCTTTTTTAACAATCGGGAAATGATTTGATCCCAAACAGATCGTCTTTTTTAACAATCGGGAAATGATTTGATCCCAAACAGATCGTCTTTTTTAACAATCGGGAAATGATTTGATCCCAAACAAATCGTCTTTTTTAACAATCGGGAAATGATTTGATCCCAAACAGATCGTCTTTTTTAACAATTGGGAAATGATTTGATCCCAAACAGATCGTCTTTTTTAACAATCGGGAAATGATTTGATCCCAAACAGATCGTGTTTTTTAACAATCGGGAAATGATTTGATCACAAACTAATCGTCTTTTTTAACAATCGGGAAATGATTTGATCCCAAACAGATCGTGTTTTTTAACAATCGGGAAATGATTTGATCCCAAATAGTTCGTCTTTCTTAACAATCGGAAAATGATTTGATCCCAGACAAATCGTGTTTTTTAACAATCGGGAAATGATTTGATCCCAAACAGATCGTCTTTTTTAATAATCGGGAAATGATTTGATTCCAAACAAATCATGTTTTTTAACAATCGGGAAATGATTTGATCCCAAACAGATCGTCTTTTTTAACATTCGGGAAATGATTTGATTCCAAAGCTAATCATTTATTTTAATGTTGAAGAAATTTTTAAAGAAAATTAATATAGAACTAACATTCAAATGTATTATTTTAAATATGTAGTTACATGTTAGTGCACTTTGTAAACTAATCCCAATCAAGTTGACTGTTCCAACAGCAGGTCGTTTTATTTGAATGACCCCCGGCTCAAACATTAAACCTTAATCCATGGATTGTGTTCATTGATCAGCGCGTTAAGTCAACTAATCTAGAACTAAAACGAAAATCGTGTTTGTGTTTTATTGCTAATGATCTCACCTGCTGACACACCTGAAACAAGAACGTTTCGATCAGGGTCGTTTTGACCAGGACCGCTTCAACAACAGACAATTCAACAACAGACAATTCAACAACAGACGCTCCAACAACAGACGCTTAAACAACAGACGATTCAACAACAGACAATTCAACAACAGATAATTCAACAACAGACAATTCAACAACAGACGCTTCAATAACAGACAATTCAACAACAGACACTTCACCAAGAGACACTTCATCAACAGACTTCTCAACAACAGACGCTTCAACAACAGACACTTCACCAACAGACACTCCAACAACAGACGCTTCAACAACAGACAATTCAACAACAGACAATTCAACAACAGACAATTCAACAACAGACACTCCAACAACAGACACTTCACCAAGAGACACTTCATCAACAGACTTCTCAACAACAGACGCTTCAACAACAGACACTTCACCAACAGACACTCCAACAACAGACGCTTCAACAACAGACAATTCAACAACAGACAATTCAACAACAGACAATTCAACAACAGACACTCCAACAACAGACGCTTCAACAACAGACAATTCAACAACAGACACTCCAACAACAGACGCTTCAACAACAGACGATTCAACAACAGACAATTCAACAATGGAATATACAACGAAAGACGTTTCAGAAATCGACGTTTCGACCTATTCAAATAGTGAGACGGATGTTCGTTTAGCAAAGCGCTCGTCTGTCGACCTGTGGATACCTGGTCCGATCTCCGGTAATGATATTTCAGGTCATAGTCAATTGACATTGTCAGGTATAATTATTGATATAATCATCCGAAGTTCAACTGATACGTGGTTCGAAAACATCATAGTTCGAAAGTCCTTTGGTCGAAATGTCCATGATCTGCCGATAAAAACGCCGTAGTAATAATGTCATGCCAACACCAATAAAATTGACTATAAAAATATAATAACCAATTATTTTGGGGTCAAAAGCTCCACATTACATCCAGTCCGACAAAAAATAACGAATAAAAATAAATTGAATGTTTATAAAATATATAGAGAATGTCAGCATGGGCTTAATCCAAAGAATGATTGGCATTTAATTTTTTAGTTGCAGACGTGCAGAGTTAAGGTCAATTATAGCGAATGAAAACAAAGGGCTAGAAAATTGAATTTCGTTGAAAAGCTTCCTTGGCTTAAGTGCACCTAACACGGTCAACTCAATAACACATGACGTTAGATAGGTCAATAAAATGGTTGTTTGTCTTAATTGTCCATGGTTGGGCGTATCGTCTACAAACAAATGTTGACTATATCAATGTTAATTGGAGATAGATAGATAGATAGATAGATAGATAGATAGATAGATAGATAGATAGATAGATAGATAGATAGATAGATAGATAGATAGATAGATAGATAGATAGATAGATAGATAGATAGATAGATAGATAGATAGATAGATAGATAGATAGATAGATAGATAGACTAAGACATTCAGGGGATATATAGTTAGATGAATAGATAGTCTGGTATGCATGCATAGAGAGATACACACACAGACATGAAGATCACGCATAAAACAGCCTGTGCTTCACGTTGGTAGTGACTGGGAGCCTGGTACAAGGACCAGATTAACTTCTAATCGATAATTAGACTTTTAGTGAAATGAATAGGGAAAAGCCCGGATATAGATTGTCACCTGATTCGTCACAGGCACGCTCTAGGAGAATCCTTTCCGGAAGTAGCTTATTGACATGACCGCTCAAACATTTACAAAACATAGCAAGTCAAAGGGAAAGCTGCTAGGTGCAGAAGGGAAACACCGAACAGGATAACAAGGGGGAATAACTTATTTGTTGTATTTGATTTTCTCCCTTTTTCTTTCTTTATCTGGCAATGTTTGAAACGGACTAACTTAACTGGTCACTAAGTCCAGGTTTAATTTGCCAGATGACCCCTGGGCAGTCCTCAATGAACCAACTCATTAGTCTGGTTCAGGAGGAGATAATGTGATTAAAAGGGAGTGAAGCGGGACAACTTCAGCGATTCATCAACACAAAACTTGTTTTGTTTCCCAGCAAGTGGGTCTCCAAGTTTTCATATAAAAAGACTTTATGAACAAAATAATCTGCCAAATATCACTCACTCGCTGCTTGTATTGCACCATTAAAGCATGGCATGCATGATACTTATCAGTACGTTGTTTATCAATGACTATAGTTATCCCTGTATGACACTTATCAGTACGTTGTTTATCAATGACTACAGTTATCCCTGTATGACACTTATCAGTACGTTGTTTATCAATGACTATAGTTATCCCTGTATGACACTTATCAGTACGTTGTTTATCAATGACTACAGTTATCCCTGTATGACACTTATCAGTACGTTGTTTATCAATGACTACAGTTATCCCTGTATGACACTCATCAGTACGTTGTTTATCAATGACTATAGTTATCCCTGTATGACACTTATCAGTACGTTGTTTATCAATGACTACAGTTATCCCTGTATGACACTCATCAGTACGTTGTTTATCAATGACTATAGTTATCCCTGTATGACACTTATCAGTACGTTGTTTATCAATGACTACAGTTATCCCTGTATGACACTTATCAGTACGTTTTTTATCAATGACTACAGTTATCCCTGTATGACACTCATCAGTACGTTGTTTATCAATGACTACAGTTATCCCTGTATGACACTTATCAGTACGTTGTTTATCAATGACTACTAGCTGTACCCTGCAAAACCTTTGCATAGAGTTATATCCCATTAGGCTTGATCGGTAGTCTAGGCTATTTTTTGGTTTCGGGCAGATCCGATTTTTTCATGATTGTATTTAAACTGGAAAACTGTTGTATTAATTCTTCACTTTCGATTTAACGCAGAACTCAAAATCGCTATTATTTTATTAGATAGTTATCCCAGTTTAAAATAACATGCTCAGGGGCAAACTTTTTAAAATTGTTGGCCACAATGAATGCATAAATTTAAAAACAAGTGCAGAAATAGGGCATATGATGTAAAGTGGATGGATATGTATTTATATGAGCGAATACAAAATTAAATGTACTTAAGATTGAAGGCTGGAACAAACAATTGGGCCATATTTAGCCCGCGGGCATTAGTTTGCTCATGTCCAACTTAGTTTAAACCTTCTGGTCTAGTTCAAAGTTACCTTCTGCTAGAAAAAATCCCATTTTTTTCAATACTTATGCTATTCACTGTCCATATAAAAAAGAACTTGGGAAGTAAGATAGATTAGTCATCTATCTTGAAGAATTCATTGTATTTATTACCCGTGTGTAAATGTTCAAATAAAAATTAAACGCGAGTCAACAATAGATGCAATATTATTACGTCACGGTGCACAGTCGACGGTGCACCCAAATATTCTATGTTGAAATATATTTTTTAATACAATTTGTTCTTTACTTTTTGAAAGTTCTAATATTCTTGATTTATATTGTACTTGCTTTAATTAGGTTGTGATCTTTGTGGTGGCTGAATTCAGTTTTATTTATATTATTGTTTGCGCTGCTGAATTAGTTTTATTTATATTGTTGTTTGCGCTGCAGATGATCTTTGTTTTTCGGCGGTTGTTACTGGTCTTTTCGAAAAAAAAATGCTCTATTGTCCCCGTTTTGTCTGTCTGTCTGTCTGTCAGTCTGTCTGTCCGTCATCACCCTAGATCTCAACAACCATAAGTCCTATACCCATGATGTATATATCATTTTGTAGGTCTTGGCCTGCCATGTGTGCATCAATTGTCCATTTCGCGATAGGATCTCTCAGGGCTGAATATAAGAGTTTCTTAGGTACCGTTTTTGCTTATATTTTAAATATAAATAATAAAAGCTAATCAAAGGGGCGTAATCA
This sequence comes from Bulinus truncatus, assembly GCA_021962125.1. Taxonomy (NCBI): domain Eukaryota; kingdom Metazoa; phylum Mollusca; class Gastropoda; family Planorbidae; genus Bulinus; species Bulinus truncatus. Next base: position 5,698,280 of record JAGDYQ010000006.1, read on the forward strand.
TTATTTATTTTTGTAACAGTTATTCAACATGTTATTTCCCTCTCTATTTATCAAAACCTATACGTAGCCACTGCGTACACGAAAATGCTCTAAAATGTCCTTTGTCTGAAATGGAAAAGACTTAAATTGCTTGTTTTTTGTATGACCTTTTTTGTTAGTGTGTTTCTTATGTTCTACTTAAGGTTATCGGGGTCATAGTCCTATGTATTGTCGTTGCAGTCCAGAGATGAGCGGACAGCGGACGCGTCAGCTTGCGGACGCAGATCCGCAGATTTTTCCGAATCCGCGGACTGACAGCGGACGCTTCGTATGGTTAAGTTGCGGACACGCGGACTGACGCGGATCTTCTTTAGCGTTACCATAAAAAATTTCAAGTAATTTAAACAGCTAAATTTCAGCTTTGCGGACGCGCGGACTGGTCCGCAGACCAATGTTGTAAGATTCTGCGGACGCGGACGCGGATCATTGATAGAAATCCGCGGACGGACGCGGACGCTAAATTTCAAGATCCGCACACCTCTGTTGCAGTCATTTTCATTACTGTTGAGCTTACCTATGGTTGTCGCTGCCCTCGTTATTGTTGCCCTGTTTATTGTCGCTGCAGTAGTTTTTGATGGCGTTACTATTTTTATTATCATTTTGAAATTATCATTATTGTTATTTATTTCACGGTGTAGTGTGAGGATTTGGTTATAATCGTTATTTTTGTTTTTAATTTGTTGTTAATTTATCTTCTTTGTTGTTGTGATGATTATGTTGGTTGTTGTTTTACATTTATCAGCTCTACCACACCAGCTGTGCCAATTGATGTGATTGCATGATGTCATATTGATTGTTTCGCCATACTAGCTGTGCTGCATTTATGGATATTATTTATTTACTGCTGCTTTTGAATCGCCGAGATATATATATATATATCATTTTCATGTTCTCCCAGCAATAAATAGAGAACATTACGTCTTAACATCCATCTTAATCGTCTACGCTATAGTCTACATCGCACTGATGATTGCAGTCTCCTCTTTCACAGATTCTGTCATCTCGTTATCATCGCAATATGTCTTGTATGTCTGGTGAAAGACAACCTGATCATTTTGAATTTTCCTCCAACCAATAAACCAATCAAATAGTTCCTTTTCACGTCTGCACAAACTGGTCACCATCAACGTTCAACGCCCGATCAGTTTTCGATTTTGTAAGGTGACCACTGCAGCGTGCATGTGATATTACATGCATACAGACGTTTATCTATATATGTCCATGTATGTGTTTGTGTATGTGAGTTGTGTGTGTGTGTGTGTGTGTGTGCGTGTGCAGGGCCAGCATTAGAAATAGGGCGGAGCGATATTTGAACAGATTCGGTTGAATCATAATTAAAAAAATATGTTTATAACAGCTAAAAAAAATCGATGTTTGTTTGCACATGCAAGGGGGTCCCTTATCCCCAAGGCCCAACTGAGAAACTCTATCTAGTATCGGTCAGTCAGCCTTTTATGTATGGGGGGGTCTATTCTAGTGAGAACCCCAATTTGATGTCCGCCACTGAAGACTAAAACTCCACAACGACGAGATATTACAGCAATCAATCAGAGCCCATCCGGCTGCATTACATGGTTCAACAAATCTTCATGAAATTCAACACCAACCTCCGCTGCTCCATTTCCTCGCATGGTCGATTCCTCCCCCCCCCCCCACCCTTCCCTCCCTCCACCCTCTTCATTTTCCATCTCAGAGTCCACTCTCCGTCTACGGTGATTCGATTAACATTTTTCTAATTACAGATTTCAATGGACGTTTAAAATCTGCTGCACCCAATGAAATTACATAAAGGAAATCACGTGACACTTCTATCTCCCCTGCGCCATCTTTTCAATTTCTCTTTTTTTTTTCTTCATCATTCCTTGAATTTGGCATCGGTAATCCCCCATATTTAGTTTCTTCAGCGCACCACGCATGCGTGAATAGCAGCACACTCTCACAGCCGTCCACGGGGCTAGTTGTCTCCCTTGGGTCTGGCCCTGACATGTTGAAAAGTTTGTATTGTGGAAGACAGTTAATGCCGAGAAATGATCCCAGAGATTTATTTAAATTTGTAAATATGTGTGTGTGTGTGTGTGTTTGTGTATATGTGTGTGTGTGTGTGTGTGAGAGAGAGAGAGAGATAGAGAGAGAGACAGAGATAGAGAGAGAGAGAGAGAGAGAGAGAGAGAGAGTTGTAAGAGGGGTATGAACAAAAATGTGCTGTTAAACTAGACATTCATCTTGTTTGACCCTGGTGTTTTACATATACTCAGACCTGAAGACAATTTGACAAATTAATTGCAAAAGTGACTAACTATGCTTCAATTTATATATTTCAGCTATTTAAAAATTGGATGCTGGTTAATGACCACATTTATTTCATTTGAGATACCGCTTAACTATAATAGCTTCGAAATT